>JAJONR010006639.1:0-20368 GCA_029582245.1 Solanum etuberosum | reverse complement strand
TCAACTACAGGGTGCAGTCCACCAGCAGAGAGTTGAGGTATTCTCCCAAGGGGGAGATGGTGTGCTTCGCTATCAGGGTCGATTATGTGTTCCTAAGGTGGGTGAGTTGAGACAGCAGATTCTTGCAGAAGCCCATAACTCCAAGTATTCTATTCATCCAGACGCCACTAAGATGTACTGTTGTGATCTGCGGGAAGTCTTTTGGTGGAATGGCATGAAGAGGGATATAGCAGGTTTTGTGGCTAAGTGCCCCAATTGTCAGCAAGTGAAGGTAGAACATCATAAACCAAGGGGTATGACTCAAGAGGTCAACATTCCTACTTGGAAGTGGGAAGTGATCAACATGGACTTCATTACAGGTTTACCTCGTACTCGCAGACAACATGACTCCATTTGGATGATAGTAGACAGAGTTACTAAGTCTGCACGCTTTTTGGCTGTTAAGACTACAGACTCGGTGAAGGACTACGCCAAGCTTTACATTAATGAGATAGTCAGGTTGCATGGTGTTACTTTGTTTATCATCTTAGATAGAGGTCCTCAGTTTACCTCTTATTTCTGGAAGTCATTTCAGAAAGGTCTTGGTACTCAGGTTAATCTTAGCATAGCGTTTCATCCACAGACGGATGGTCAGGCAGAGCGTACAATTCAGACCTAGAGGACATGTTGACAGCTTGTGTGATCGACTACAAGGTTAGTTGGGATGATCACCTTCCTATTATAGAGTTCGCCTACAATAATAACTACCATTCCAGCATTCAGATGGCCCCTTATGAGGCATTGTATGGGCGTAGATGTAGATCTCCAGTTGGTTGGTTTGAAGTAGGTGAAGCAACCTTGATAGGACCAGATTCTGTTCATGATGCTATGGAAAAAGTGCAGCTCAATAGAGATAGACTTAAGACAGCCCGGAGTCATCAGAAGTCTTATGCAGATGTAAGGAGAAGGGACTTAGAGTTCCAAATTGATGATTGGGTTTTCTGAAAGTGTCACCTATGAAAGGGGTGATGAGATTTGGCAAGAAAGGGAAGCTCAGTCCTAGATATGTAGGCCCTTATAAGATCCTTAAAAGGATTGGTAAAGTGGCTTATGAGTTAGAGTTGCCAGCAGAATTAGTAGCAGTGCATCCGATCTTTCACGTTTCACTATTGAAGAAGTGTGTGGGTGATCCATCATCCATAGTGCCATTAGAGAGTGTGGATGTGAAACATAGTCTCTCTTATGAGGATGTACCAGTTGAGATTCTTGACCGTCAGGTTAGGAGGTTGAGAAACAGAGAAATTGCTTTAGTTATGGTTTTGTGGAGGAGTCAGTCCGTAGAGGGAGATACTTGGGACGCAGAAGAATACATGAAGGCCAAGTATCCTCATCTCTTTCCTTCCGATTCCACTCCAGCTTGAGGTAATAGTTCCTCTTCAGTTTTTTAGTCATTCATGCGCAAGTTCAGTCTCATGTTCCTTCAGTTTCTACTTGTATTTTCAGCGTATTTGCATGTCCTTGGAACTCAGTTCAGTCAGAAATCAGTTTTCAAAAATTAGTGGTAGGGTTGCTGCTCTTTCCCTCCATATTCAGCTAGTTTAGTCTTCATTCGAGGAAGAATGTTCCCAATGGGGAGATAATGTAACACCGGTATGCTAGAACTACCAAAATGCAGATTTTCAGCAGTTACATGTGCAACCCACAGTTGCCACCCACGGACCGTAGGGTTACCCACGGTCCATGCTGGTGGTCCGTGGGAGGCCACCTGCAACCCTCCCCAGAAAGCTCTAAAAAATTCTTCTAAGGCATAACCCACGGCCGGAGCCACGGACCGTAGGTCAGGCCACGAACCGTGGTCCAGGTCTATGGATCAATACCCCAGTTTCTAACCCCAGACGCGAACGACGGCCGACCAGCATGGACCATCGGTCAATCCATGGTGCATGGGTCTGGTCCATCAGTTGGCCCCGATAACAGTTAAGTCAGGGGTCTTTTGGTCTATTCCTTATGCGTTGGACCCCTAAACTACGTCGTTTAAACCCTAAACTACGTAGTTTTGGTCAGTTTTAGCCTAGAAGCATAACTAGAACTTACCTAAATCAGATCATTCATCAAAACTTTGAAAAATTAGAGCGTAAGAGGAGAAAGAGGACAAGAACCCTAGTTCAAGAACGCATCAAGATTCCATCAGTTCCAGTCCCGAAATCGATAGATTTGTCCGTGAAATTCATCACCAGGTATGTGGGATTTCACTAGTGGGTTTCTTTCACCCATTAGGTCCCTAGAATTTAGTCAGAATCTTGATTCCTTTGATATTATCTAGACCTAGGGTTTCTTGAATGTTAGAAATTGTTGGGTTTTAGATGTTAGAATGATCCAAATCGGATTATCATGTTGTTGCTCAGTTTCTTGCATGAAATTCAGAACCCTAGCTATGTAGTTCCTTTAGTTCATGAATTACACATGCTAGGCCAGCTATTTCAGTTATATATAAGCTTCAGTTTACGAATGTCATATTATCAGATATAATTGTTGCATTCTCAGAGTATGCATGTCAGAACATCGAGCTATCCATGTTTTACAACATTCAGTCATAATGTGTTAATTTCATAATCAATTAGGAGTAGCTTAATACCGAGTGGACTAGGATTCCAGCGTACCCTCATATTGCCAGAACTACGTGCCCCGTAGGTTGTAAGTCCTCTCTGTGGGCATCATTTTAGTGAACACGCCAGTCATGCCTTTATACCTCTGGGGGGGTTTATTGGGTCCTCTCGATGGGGCGTATACATCGGACTCCACATTTAGCTCATGTGGTTTTATGTCGGTTATTATTAGCTCCCACAGTACAGTTAGATTCTTGTGCATTGACCAAGTTATCAGTTACAGTTCAGTATTTAGACTTAGCATATTATGTACTTGGTCATTGCATTCAGTTAGCTAAGTAATTTAGTATATCTCATTATTTACATTCAGTTCAGATTATATCATTGCTCTTATTGCTTTGTTCAGTTATGATTATTGTTCTGCTTTACTCTATCCTGCATGCTCAGTGCCTTTCAAGTACTGACGCATACTCTGCGCTACATCTTCTCGTGATGTAGGTTCAGGTTCTCAGCTTCTAGATCACGCATAGATCGGTTCCTGATCTTCAGCTCAACAGTATTAGTGGTGAGTCCTCATTCTCCGAGCAAGACAGACATGGTTTCGTTTTGAGTCTTAGTTTCAGTTTTTGCTAGATTTAGCTGGGGCATGTCCCAGCATTTCTAGTCAGTTAGAGGCTTTATTTCAGACATAGTTAGAATTAGCTTTAGTATTTGAGTTTGAATTTTCAGTTGTTGTTAATCTCTCCACATTTATATATCCAGATGTAGTATGGGTATTCCCCATCATTTCAGATTTATCTTATGATTAGCTTCCGCACAGTGTTTATTGATTCAGTTCTCTTTAAGTATGCTTATGTTATGCCAGCAAGGTTAGCTTGGGATCACTCATGATCCTAGGTCCCGTGTCCGTGTCCTGGGGGTAGCTTAGGGCATGACAGATGGACCGTGGTTGGACCAACGGTCCGTGTTGGTCAGCCATCGTTCGACGTCTAGGACTGAAATTTGGAGGTCTAACCTACCGCCCTGGACCACGGTTCGTGGTTTGACCTATGGTCTGTAGGTCCCGGCGTGGGTCCACAATTAGCCAATGTTTCTGAGGGTTCTTGGGAAGGTTCGCAGGTGGCCATCCACGGAGAAGCAGCACTGGTCGTGGGTCACCCTTCAGTTCGTGGGTAGCAACCGTTGGTTGCACCTGCAACTTCTGGAAATCTATATTTCGGTCTGTTTTCGGATACAGGGTGTTACATTATCTCCCTCTTGGGAACATTCTTCCTCGAATGAAAACTAAACTAGTAGAATAGGGAGGGAAAGAGCTGAAAACCCTACCACTAAGTACTAGAGACTGATTTCTGACTGAATTAAGTTCCAAAAACATGCAAATACGCTGAAAATGCAGGTACAAAATGAAGGAACATGATATTAAGACTGAATCTGTGCATAAATAACTGAAAAACTGGAGAGGAACTATTACCTCAAGCTAGAATGGAATCGAAAGGAAAGAGGTGAGGATACTTGGCCTTCATGGCTGCTTCTGCTTCCCTAGTAGCTCTCTCTACAGACTGACTTCTCCACAAAACCTTAACTGAAGCGACTTCTTTGTTTCTCAACCTTCTAACCTGACGATCAAGAATCTCAACTGGCACATCCTCATAAGTGAGACTATCTTTCACAACCACACTCTCTAAAAATACTATGGAAGCTGGATCACCCACACACTTTTTCAACAACAAAACGTGCAAGACCGGATGCACTGCTGCTAGTTCGGCTGGCAACTCTAACTCATAAGCCACTTTACCAACCCTTTTCAAGATATTGTAAGGGCCTACATATATGGGACTGAGCTTCCCTTTCTTGCAAAATCTCATCACCCCCTTCATAGGTTACACTTTTAGGAAGACCCAATCATCAACTTGGAACTCTAATTCCCTTCTCCTAACATCTGCATAGGACTTCTGGTGACTCTGGGATGTATTAAGTCTATCTCTAATAAGTTGCACTTTCTCCATAGAATCATCAACTGAATCTGGCCCTATCAAGGCTGCTTCACCTACTTCAAACCAACCAACTGGAGATCTACATCTACACCCATACAATGCCTCATAAGGGGCCATCTGAATGCTGGAATTGTAGCTATTATTGTAGGTGAACTCTATAAAAGGAAGGTGATCATCCTAACTACCCTTGAAATCGATCACACAAGCTCTCAACATGTCCTCTATGGTCTGAATGGTATGCTGTGCCTGACCATCCGTCTGTGGATGAAATGATGTGCTAAGATTAACCTAACTACCAAGACCTTTCTGAAATGACTTCCAGAAATGAGAGGTAAAATCAGAACCTCTATCTGATATGATAGACAAAGGAACCCCATGCAACATGACTATCTCATTAATGTAAAGCTTGGTGTAGTCCTCCGCTGAGTCTGTAGTCTTAACAGCCAAAAAGCATGCAGACTTAGTAATTCTGTCTGCTATCACCCAAATGGAGTCATGATGTATGCAAGTATAAGGTAAACCTGTAATGAAGTCCATGTTGACCACTTCCCACTTCCAAGTAGGAATGTTGATCTCTTGAGTCATACCCCCTGGTTTCTGATGTTCTAACTTCACTTGCTGACAATTGGGGCACTGAACCAAAAAATCTGTTATATCCCTCTTCATACCATTCAACCAAAAGACATCCCGCATATCACGGTACATCTTAGTGGCACCTGGATGAATAGAATACATGGAATTATGGGCTTCTGCAAGAATCTGCTGTCTCAACTCACCCATCATGGAAACACATAATCAACCCTGATAGCGAAGCACACCATCTCCCCCTTGGGAGAATACCTCAACTCTATGCTGATGAACTGCACCCTTTAGTTGAAGCAATATCAGATCACTGTCTTGTTTTTCTTTAACCTCTACTACCAATGAAGATTCTGACCCATTTTGAACTATTACACCATCATCTGATATTTTCATAAGACGAACTCCCAAGAGAGCAAGCCTGTGAACATCCTTTGCTAGTTCTTTTCTTTCATCCTCAACATGTTCTACACTACCCACATATAGTCTTGTAAGGGCATCTGCTATTACATTGGCCTTACCAGGATGGTAAAGCAAATTCATGTCATAGTCCTTGAGGAATTCAAGCCATCTCCTCTGGTGAAGATTCAACTCTTTCTGGGTGAACACATACTGAAGGTGTTTATGGTCTGTGAACACATCTACGTGAACACCATAGAAGTAGTGTCTCCAATTCTTAAGTGCAAACACCACTGCTGCAAGCTCGAGGTCATGAGTCGGATAATTCTTCTCATGCACCTTAAGCTGTCTAGAAGCATAAGCTATAACCTTACCTCGCTGCATCAACACACAACCTAGGCCGACTCTGGACGCATCACAATAGATAACATAACCGTCTGAACCATCTGGTAGAGTCAAAATAGGAGTGGTAGTCAACCTAGTTTTCAGTTCTGCGAAGCTCTTCTCATCTGACCACTGAAACTTAACCTTCTTCTGAGTCAACTTAGTTAATGAATAAGCTATGGATGAAAATCATTCCACGAACCTTCTGTAATAACCTGCTAGACCAAAGAAACTTCTAATATCAGTAGGATAGGTAGGTCTAGGCCATTGTTTCACCGCTTCTATTTTCAGAGATTCCACTCGGATCCCTTCGCTAGATACTATATGCCCGATGAAAGCAACTGATAGTAACCAAAACTCAAATTTTCTAAACTTAGGAAACAACTGGCGATCTTTGAGAGTTTGCAGAACAACTCTCAAATGAGTCACATATTCTCCCTCATTCCTAGAGTAAATGAGGATATCATCAATAAAGACGATCACGAGCAAGTACAAATACTGCTTGAACACTCTGTTCATCAAATCCATGAAAGCTGCAGGAGCATTGGTTAGTCCAAATTACATAACTACAAATTCATAATGACCATACCGAGTTCTGAAGGCTGTTTTCGGAATGTCACTACCTCTGACTGTGAGCTGATGATAACCGGATCTGAGGTCTATCTTCAAAATATGACTAGCACCCTGAAGTTGGTCGAAAATGTCATCAATCCTAGGGATGTGATAGTTATTCTTGATTATGACTTTGTTCAACTACCGATAGTCAATGCACATCCTGAGAGAACCATCTTTCTTTTCACAAACAACATTGGTGCACCCCATGGCGAAATACTAGGTCTGATGAAGCCCTTATCTAGAAGGTCTTTCAACTGCTCTTTCAATTCCTTAAGCTCAGCTGGAGCCATTCTGTAAGGAGGAATATAAATAAGCTGGGTATCTGGAAGAAGATCAATTCCAAAGTCGATTTCCCTTTCGGGAGGAACTCCGAGAAGATCTTCTGAAAACACTTCTAGGAACTCACTAACAACTAGAACTGACTCAAGAGTTGGGGTTTCGGAGCTTGAATCCTCAACCCGAACTAGATGATAGAGATAACCCTTAGAGATCATCTTTCTGGCCTTAAGGTAAGAAATGAATTGACCCATAGGCGCTAAGCTACTACACTTCAATTCTAAGATTGGTTCGTCTGGAAACTGAAAACGAACAATCCTAGTTTTACAATCGACTGAGGAATAATAGGAATGTAACCAATCCATGCCTAGAATGATATCGAAGTCTACCATTTCTAACTCTACAAGATCTGCTGAGGTGACTTTTTGAGAGACTGTGACAGGGCAATTTTTGTATACCCGTCTAGCTATAACTGGGTCACCAACTGGAGTAGAGACTTAAAAGGGTTCTAAGAGAGTTTCTGGACAAACATTGAATTTGAATGCTATATAAGGAGTTACAAAGGAAAGAGTTGCCCTTGGATCTAACAAAGCATTAACATCTAAGTTAAAAATTGGTAACGTACCAGTGACCACATCAGGAGAATCTTCCTGATCCTGGTGAGACTGAAGAGCATACAACCTATTTTGGCACTGACCGCCACCTATACCAGATGAGTTACCCTTCTGAGTCGGGTGACCTGCTGGTGCTGCTGAATTTGTGGACTGAGCTCTACCATTATTATCTCATTGAACCTGCTTAGAAGAAGGACAATCTCTCAACCTGTGACCAGTCTCACCACACCCAAAACATCCTTCCTTTCCTACAAGGTACTCGCCCGGATGGTTCTTACCACACTTAGGACAAGTTGGGTAGGTTCTTGTACTTGAAACACTCCCCTAAGACTTAGAGCCTGACGCCCTACCTTTCTGATCCTGTCGGAACCTGGAGGATGGAGCACTAGCTGATAAAGCTGCCGGAGCTAAAGATTTGTGCTGAAACTTAGAGCAATTTCCACCACCTTATTTCTGTTGAGAGTACTCATAGTTACCTATTCTAGCTTTCTTGTTGTCTTTAGCTATTTCCTTAAGCTTATCCCCCTCAACCTGCTGAGCATAGGTCATAAGCCTAGAGATGTTCATATTTTCCAGCAACATAGCATTTCTGCACTTTGTTTTCACTAAGTCTGACACTCCATACATAAACTTGTTCATTTGAGCCCTGGAATCGAAAACCATGTGAGGAGCATACCGGGAGAGTTAGGTGAACTTGAGTCCATATTCTTGGACTGTCATGTTACCTTGTCTCAAATTCATGAACTCCTGAGATCTTGCCTCCCTCAACTCTCTTGGAAGAACCTGTCCAGAAAAGTTTCACTAAAGCATTCCCAAGTGATAGGAGCTGCATCAGTACCCCTGTTCTCTTTCCATTAAGTAAACCAAATATGAGCTACATCCTTAAGATGATAGGATGCCAACTCTACCCTATTATTACCTATCACTTGCATCACTTCAAAGATCATCTGGACCTCATCTATGAAGTTTTTGGATCCTCACCAATCTGTGATCCTAAGAACTCAGGCGGATTCATCCGAACAAAATCATGAACTCTAGCGGCAGTTGACCCAACATTAGCATTTGTAGTAGATGGAACCTGCTGATTGTTCTGTTTAGTCACACTCTGAGCCAAATACAAGGAGGAATGATCTGAAATGCATAACGATGAGTTAGACAAAGATCATACCAACGCACGATAAGAATATCAAGAAAGTGAGGCTTTTCTTAAAAACTTCTTAGCCTCCCTCTCATTAGATGTGGTGCACTTCACACCTATGAAAAGGACTCTACTTAGTGTGGCTTTTCAGACATCCTAGGATACTTAAACGTACTGCTCTGATACCAAGTTTATCACGCCACGAGGCTACCCCCTGGACGTGGACACGGGACCTAGGATCACGAGTGACCCCAAGCTAACCCCGTTCGCATTACATAAGCATACTACATAAACTGAATTAGGAAAGTACTGTGCGGAAGCTAAAACATGGTGTAAACTAAAGAGATAGGGAATACCCATAAACTATCTGAATATAGAAAATCTGAGAGTTTAACAACAACTGAAAAATCAAACTCAAATGCTAAGGCTGAATCTAACTATGTCTGAAATAAGCCTCTAACTGACTAGAAGTGTTGGGACATGCCCCAGCTAAATCTAGCAAAACTGAAACTAAAGACTAAAATAGAAAGGAAACATGTTTGTCGTCCTTGGAGAATGAGGACTCACTACTAATACTGCTGAGCTGAAGATCGAGAACCGATCTATGCGTGATCTAAAAGCTAAGAACATGGACCTACATCAAGAGAAGATGTAGCGCAGAGTATGCGTCAGTACTTGAAAGGTACTGAGCATCCAGGATAGAGTAAAGCTGAATAATAACATAACTGAACAAGCATATAACTGAGCAATGATATGATATAAGCATGGTACTATACTGAGAATACTCAAAATGAACTAACTGAATGCAATGACCAAGTTTATAACATGCTGAGACTGAAATCTGACTGTAACAGATAACATGGTCAGTGCAATAGAATCTGATTGTGAGGGAGCTACTAATAACCGACATAAAACCACATGAGCTAAATATGGAGTCCGATGTATACGCCCCATCGAAAGGACCCAATATACCCTGCCAGAGGTATAGAGGCATGAGTGGCGTGATCACTAAAATGATGCCCACAAAGGGGACTTACAACCTACGGGGCACGTAGTTCTGGGACTTGAGGGTGACTGACCCTAGTCCAACTCGGTATGCAAATAACACATTATGATTGAATTTTTATAACACTGGATAGCTCAAAATACTGACATGCAAAATCTGAGAATCCAACATTAATGTACTGATAATGAAACATTAGAATCTGAGGCATCTATATCTGAAACAACTGACCTAGCATTTGTAATTCATGAACTTAAAGAACTACATAGCTAGGGTTCTAAGTTTATGAAAGCATCTACACAAAACAATACTAAAATCATGATAATCTGATTAGGAACATTAAAGTAACAAATTCATAATGATATGCTGAAATTCTAAAAATCCTAAGTCTAGATAATATGAAGGGAATCAAGAATCTGACTGAATTCTAGGGACCTAATGGGTGAAAGGAACCCATTAGTGAAATCCCACATACCTGGTGACGAATTCCACAGAAAAATCTTTCAATTTTGGGCTGGAACTAATGAAAACCTTGCTGCGTTTTGGAACTAGGGCTGGTCGACTTCTTCTCCTCTAATTCTCTAGTTTGATCAATTTCTTGGTGAATGATTTGACTAGGGTAAGTTCTAATTTGTTTACTAGGCTAAAACTGACCAAAACTACGTAGTTTAGGAGTTAAACGACGTAGTTTAGGGGTCCAACGCATAAGGAAAAGACCAAACGACCCCTGACTTAAAAAGTAATAGGGGCCACCGATGGGACTGACCGACGGACCGTGGATGGACCAACGATCTATGCTGGTCAGCCATCTTTCGACCTCTGGGACTGAAATTGGGAGGTCTGACCTATGGCCCTAGACCACGGATTGTGGTCTGACCTACGGTCTGTAGGTCCCGGCGTGGGTCGACACTTACCCAATTTTTGTGAGGGTTCTGGGGAAGGGTCGCAGGTGGCCATCCACAGACCACCAGCACGGGTTGTGGGTCACCCAACGGTCCGTGGGTGGCAACTTTGGGTTGCAACTGCATCTTCTGGAAATCTGCATTTTGGTCTGTTTTTGGATACGGGGTGTTACAGTATCCTAGATTACTCTTTTACTGATCTGAAAGTAGATGTAGAGCGTGAGGACGAACTACTCCAACACTATGATAGCCTTACATACGTGGAAGAACAAGGTTCTTGAAGAATCTTGAAAATTCTTGAAGAAGAACTTGATTAGAAGCCTTGAAACTCTAGGTTGAAGGTAAACGATCAAGAACACCTTTCTTGAGATTCCTGAATTAGTTTCTTGAAATCTCTATAGCCAAGAATTGTGATTTTCATTAGTGATTCATAATTAAATGGAGGAATTTGAGTTGAAAAGAATAGAATTCTTGGAGAAATACTCACCTTGAAGAAGAATCTTGAAAAAGATTGAAAGAATCTTGAATTGAGTCTTCTACTTTGATTTTCCTTAGGGTTTTGCCCTAGGGTTTGAGAGAGAAGAGAATGATGGATTAAAATATGAAAATCTGATTGTTTTGAGTCTTTTATTAGTCAAGAAATTCGTTTAGGGTTATCTTGGAGGTAAAAAAACAAAAACAACCCTTTTTAATGTTTTCCCGTCGGCTAAATTCGTAACAACACTGTATAGGTTACTAAAATAGACGTAACTTTTAACTCAGAAATTGGTTTGACGCAAAATTGGTGGCGTTGGAAAGTAGATTCAAATACTTTTAATTGGATAGATTATGGCTCACGTAACCCTTTATATTCTAAGAGATATGGTGGTTTGAAGTTTACCCAAGTAGAATCTTACATCAAAACTTAATCAATAAGGAAACTTCAAGAACACTTATCAAGAACCCATCAAGAAATTATATTGCTCAATATTTATGGATAGATTCGAAAAAGAAACTCATGATTGGCGTGTGGGTGAACAAACCTAACCCTATAGAAGCTTACATACCTTTTAGGGATCAAACCCATGGTGAAAATCCGCAACAAAACTCAAGAACCTCGACGAACGTCTTGATCCTTTCCTCGTTTCTCCTCTTTTCTCTTCTTTTCTCTTCTTGAACTCTCAATTAAAACCCTAGGCGTATATTAGGATTATAAAACTGAACCTAATCAGATTATACCCTTAAAACCTTACTAAAAATGAATTAAATCTGATTGGGTAAGGAAAAGACCAAAATACCCCTTAATATTTTCGGATAACTTTCCTTATTTGGACAGCTTGACTTCAAAAGGGCTTATCTCACTCATCCAACCTCAAAACTTAGCAAACTCAGTGGTGTAGGAAAGATAATTCCAAGACCTTTCATTAGCTATCTTGTAGTCCACCTAACTCATCTTGTACTAAGAGTTATGGTCGTTTGAAGCTGACCCAAAACTCATAACTTAAACATAACTTGCAAAATTTCAGATTTTTGCTATTTCCAATTTAGTTCTTTTTGAAAATCAAGGTGCTACATCTAGTGACCTTAACACTCAAGAATTTTTTTTATTCCTCGGTAAAATCCTACTCACAACGAAGGATAGTTCGAATCTTAGCTCAAAAATTTTCTGGGGTGTTACAATATCTCCCCCTTGGGATTATTCGTCCTCGAAAGACGACCGGACTGGGTATGGAATGGGGTTACTCTTACTAAGGTATGAGTCTAATGATATTTTCTTACTATATTCAAACTTAACCTAAATCCTTAGGTTCGGGTCTATACCTCTCTAGAGGGAATCTCTTTCCAAAACTATTACTCTTTACTACCACATTGGGCTCATATCAAGAACCACCTAATGTTTAACAACACCACATTCAAGCTTAGTACTCTAACAACTCCATGGACTCCTACTAACCAACTCCTTCGGAACCAACTAAGGGTTCTCATTTAACTATTTCTCATAGTAAAACCTCTTCCTCCTTATTTATAACCTTAGACAAAATTATCACACCATCATTATCACGATAGGAACATTAACCTTCATTTTCTAACATCACTCCACTACTAAAAGGACCTCTGCAAAGCTATCTCCTATACTCTTTGGAACTCATCACTATCTTATTCTCAAACACTTGACTTGATTTTTCATCACGTCATCTCCCCCTTAGGTCTAAAGATGAAACTTGAAGGCTATGGACTTATTCCATTATCATTAACTGGTCTACATCCTCTTTTACTCGAACACTCGGGAGAAGCTTATCTCATGACTACCGAACTCACCAGAAGCAGGTACTAAGGCCTCTTTCTAATGTGTTTCTCTTAACCTCTTCTGATTACATACCCTCTCGGTACACCTCTTAATGTTCTTGTTACTCTTGTGACTTAGCCACATTTCACTGTCCTTATCTAAACTTTAGGATCCCTCACTGGTACTACTCATATTCATTGCGTCAAACATTTCAATTTCTCACCTACTCTTATGTCAAGTCTACCAAATCAAATCTCAAGAATAACATCATCACCCTCATGTTACCATTCTTTGGATCATGACACTCATCTCAAATTCAACCTTAATGTTCATTACTAAACCCGAATATGAATACGATTGTTCCCCTGCTATGCTATATCTTATTACTTGATCAATTCTACAACCTTCTGAACATCATGACCCTCTCAAACAAATCATAAGACTAGCTTAGATCTATCACTTCATGAATACCCTATTCTCTTATTTAACACATGCATTTAGTCTCCTCTAACACGATGGCACATCGACATCAACTCTATTTTGGTTAAAATATACTCCATCTCATCATGACTAGTAACTATTTATCTTCCTTCTATCAAGAACTCTCTAAAACATTATTATTCCTTATTTCAGTCATAAAGGAACTCATCACTTATAACTGACTGGGTGCATGATTGCAATAACATAATATGCCCCATCAATATCTCATTTTCTTTGATTACTGAACCTCTGCATACTTTCCTCTAACTCTGGGCACTTTCACTACTACTGCTCCTAATCTCATCATTCATACTATATTTTCGGGTGAAAATACTACCCAAGTTCTAAACAAACTCTCTCATAAGGATCTCAGCTGAAACATGACTTAGAGAAGAGAGTTCAACTCACTTTTAGCTCAAACACATGATTCATATGATTATGGGTGCATTCCTCTGAAACTGAACACTTACTCACTCATGGGCTTCTCTCAAGCCCCTCTGGAGTCACATGACTTCCTCAAGATTTTGCTAAGAGTAACTCATTGATAAAGAACTGAATTTTCTTTCCAACCACCTCTAGTATAAGGGTAGTCGAATGGATATGTGAACGCACGAGTTAGAATAAGTCTCTATGACATAGCTATATTGCACGATTCAGAGTATGAAAGAAGGGAAACTTTTCCTAAATATTTGTAGTCACTTATTTATTGAAGTGGGGCCCTCACAACCAGAATTAAGATCCTACTTGACACGGCTTCATAGACACCCTAGGACACTCGAACTCTCTGCTCTGATACCAAGTTTGTCATGACCCGAGTGGACACCCTAGACGTGCCCGACACTCGAGAACCAATGTTGGTCCCCAAGCAAACCCTCATCCTGGCTGACTACAAGCGGAAGACTAACTCAAGCATACCAAAGCTTAAAAACTGAATAAAAAATTATGAAACTCAAATACAAAGCTTTAACTCAAATAATTTACTCTGAATATAAATAGAATATTCAACTCACCATAAAATAGGCAACTTAAGTCTTTAAATTATTTAACCAAATAAATGAACAGACTCTCTACTGTCTATCTATGAAGCCTCTAACTGACAAAGATGGAAGTCGGGACCAGACCCATGACATCCTAACAACTCATATAACTGAAAGTACAAGTGGAAACCTTCATAAACAAGGAGGCTCACCATAGCTAACTCGAACTACATGCGGTATTAACAAAGCTCCGGTTGATGATCCTGAATACCTGTATCTGCATCATGGAACGATGCAGGCTAAATGGCTCAGTACATGGAATGTACGAGCATGTAAGGTGAATTCTAAAGCATAAACATAAGCTTGAACTGGTGGAAAAGAAACATATTTACCTTTTCTCTACTCAACTCAACTTAAAGAAACATAGTTCAACTCATTGATAAGATATTCAACTCAGTGAAATAAGGCTCAACTCAATGATAAGATACTCAACTTTGGGTACTCAACTCTAGATACTCAACTCTGGATACTCAACTCTGGATACACAACTCAACTATTTTCAATATAATCCAGAAATAAAGATGCAATATAAATAAAAGCTTTAAAACATGAAGATAATAACTCAGTGTATTGAAAAACATATAATAACTCAGTTTGTATATTAAAATACAAGTAACTCTGTGTATATAAGAATACAAAATATCTCTGTGGGAGTTTCTCTAACCGACAACCATCTCTATGAGCTTAAGTGATGGTACAACATTTTTCCTCACGCTGCCAGGGCCGTCCTTTACCTTGCCGGGGTTATAGAACCTAACTTACTAACTGGATCCACTAGTCTATACTAAAAAGCACTAAGCAATCATCTAAAAAGTATGACCCTTTCTACCCACGTTGGCTACATGGTTTATGGGGGCTTTGAGTTGTCTGAACTCTCCCCCATATCGGTGCTCAATACTACTTCCAAAATATAACTAGCTCATATGTTTAAAAATATAACTCTTTCTGTGTTTTGTGATTATTACTCAAAAATCATTCTCTTAAAAGCGATGGTACTCAAACTGCTCAAAACTGTTTTGGAAATCTCAGTTTCCTCTCATCGTAACTGTAAAAACATTTACTCCTGGGAATACTTAGTTCCCATGTATTATTTTAAAGAAAATGAACTCATCTCTGCTTTTTCTCAAAACATTTCAAAAATCATATTATAATATGATAATTGATGACTCGGGAAGTCATACTGCAGAAATATTAATGGTATATCTAGATACCATACTGCTCATACATTGATGTCATACTCAATTGTCATATTAATCATGTTTTAGAAAATTCTTTTCTCAAAACTCATCTTTACTTTCTCAAAACTCAGTTTAAGAACTCAAGTGTTGGCTATAAAAAAGCTTTTAAAAATTTATAAATAAAATCATAGGGTTCATGTGGAATTATGAACATGAACGACTCAACTCAGGGATCTCAATAGCAATGAAGAACCTCAGTACTCAGAGCTCAAGACTCAATGATACGACACAACTCTAGACTGCTCGACTCATAGGGTTCATGCGGAATTATGGGCATGAACTACTCAACTCAAAGATTTAATGGGTAACATTTAATAGTCCCATGATTAGGAATAGGATCTCAAAAAGGGGTTAGGAACTTAATACTCAAGACTTAGAATTTGAAGATACTACTCCTCTCAAAGATACTCAATTTATGGAGTTCATGCAGAATTTATGGGCATGAACGACTTGACTCAATGGTCTAAATAACAATATGGAACTCATGTATACGACCCTTTTCATTCTCATACTTATTTCCTCAAAACTTAGCTCTAATCGATAGTTGATCTCAAAGGATCCACAATTGATCTCAAATACTTACTTGAACTCTACTCTTAACTCTCCCTTGAATGTGAATTATGAATTCAAGAGTTATGGTTTATGATATGAAGGATCTCGATAACAATATAACAATTCGATAATTAGGAATAGAACGTTTACAATAAAAACGAACTCAAGAACTCAAAATCAAGTTATCTCAAAAATACTCAAATCTAGGGAAAGTATCCTAGATTACTCTTTTACTGATCTGAAAGTAGATGTAGGGCGTGAGTATGAGCTAGTCCAACACTATGATAGCCTTACATACCTGGAAGAACAAGGTTTTTGAAGAATCTTTAAAAATCTTGAAGAAGAACTTAATTGGAAGCCTTGAAACTCTATCTTGAAGGTAAACGATCAAGAAAACCTTTCTTGAGATTTTTTAATTAGTTTCTTGAAATCACTATGGCCAAGAATTATATTTTTCATTAGTGATTCATAATTGTATGGAGGAATTTGAGTTGAAAAGAATGGAATTCTTGGAGAAAGACTTGACTTGAAGAAGAATCTTGAAAAAGATTGAAAGAATCTTGAATGGACTGTTCTACTTTGATTTTTCCTTAGGGTTTTGCCCTAGGGTTTGAGAGAGAAGAGAATAATAGACTAAAATATGAAAATATGATTGTTTTGAGCCTTTTATTAGTTAAGAAATTCCTTTAGGGTTTTCTTGGAGGTAAACAAACAAAAACAACCCTTTTTAATGTTTTCCCTTCGACTAAATTCGTAACAGCATTGTATAGGTTACTAAAATAGTCATAACTTTTTACTCAGAAATAGGATTGACGCAAAATTGGTGGCGTTGGAAAGTAGATTCCAATACCATTAATTGGAAAGATTATGGCTCACGTAAGTCTTTATATTCTAATAGATATAGTTATTTTAAGTTGACCTAAGTAGAATCTTACATCAAAACTTAATCGATAAGGAAACTTCAAGAACACTTATCAAGAACTCATCAAGATATTTAAATTGCTCAATATTTATGGATAGATTCGCAAAAGAAACTCATGATTGGTGTGTGGGTGAACAAACCTAACACTATAGAAGCTTACATATCTCTTAGGCATCAAACCCATGGTGAAAATACGCAACAAAACTCAAGAACCTCGACGAACGTCTTGATCCTTTCCTCTTTTCTCCTCTTTTCTCTTCTTTTCTCTTCTTGAAATCTCTACTAAAACCCTAGGCGTATATTAGGATTATAAAAACTGAACCTAATCCTATAAGACCATTAAAACCATACTAAAAATGAATTAAATCTGATTGGGTAAGGAAAAGACCAAAATACCCCTTACTATTTTCGGGTAACCTTCCTTATTTGGACAGCTTGACTTCAAAAAGGCATATCTCACTCATCCAACCTCAAAACTTAGCAAACTAGGTGGCGTTGGAAAGATAATTCAAATACCTTTCATTAGCTATCTGGTAGCCCACCTAATTCATCATGTACTGAGAGTTATGGTAGTTTGAAGTTGACCCAAAACACATAACTTACGCATGACTTGCAAAAATTCAGATTTTTCTATTTCCAATTTATTTCTTTTTGGAACTCAAGGTGCTACATCTAGTGACCTTAACACTCAAGAATTTTTTTTATTCCTCGGTAAAATCCTACGCACAACGAAGGATGCTTCGAGTCTTAGCGCAAAATTTTTCTGGAGTGTTACAATATCTCCCCCTTGGGATCATTCGTCCTCGAATAACGACTGGACTGGGTATGGAATGGGGTTACTCTTACTAAGGTATGAGTCTAATGGTATGCTCTTACTATATTCAAGCTTAAGCCAAATCCTTAGTTTCGGGTTCTATACCTATCTATAGGGAATCTCTTTCCAAAACTATTACTCTTTACTACCACATTGGGCTCATATCAAGAACCACCTAATGTTTAACAACACCACATTCAAGCTCAGTACTCTAACAACTCCATGGACTCCGACTAACCAACTCCTTCGGAACCAACTAAGGGCTCTCATTTAACTATTTCTCATAGTAAAACCTCATCCTCCTCTTCCTCCTTATTTATAACCTTAGACAAAATTATCACACCATCATTATCACGATAGGAACATTAACCTTTTCCTTCTAACATCACTCCACTACTAAAAGGACCTCTGCAAAGTTATCTCATATACTCTCTAGAACTCATTACTATCTTATTCTCAAACACTTGACTTGATTTCTCATCTCGTCATCTCCCCCTTAGGTCTAAAGCTGACACTTGAAGGCTATGGACCTATTCTATTATCATTAACTGGTCTACATCCTCTTTTACTCGAACACTCGGGAGAAGCTTATCTCATGACTACCGAACTCTCTATAAGCAGGTACTAAGGCCTCTTTCTAATATGTTTCTCTTAACCTCTTCTGATTACATACCCTCTCGGTACACCTATTAGTGTTCTTGTTACTCTTGTGACTTAGCTACATTTCACTGTCCTTATCTAAATGTTAGGATCCCTCGCTGGTACTACTCATATTCATTGCATCAAACATTTCAATTTCTCACCTACTCTTATGTCAACTCTACCAGATCAAATCTCAAGACTAACATCTTTACCCTTATGTTACCATTCTTTGGATCGTGATACTCATCTCAAATTCAAGCTTAATGATCATTACTAAACCCGAATATCAGTATGATTGCTCGCCTGCTATGCTATACCTCATTACTTGATTAGTTCTACAACCTTCTGAACATCATGACCCTCTCAAACAAATCATAATCCTAGCTTAGATCTATCACTTCATGAATACCCTGTTCTCTTATTTAACACATGAATTTAGTCTCCTCTAACTTGATGGCACATCGACATCAACTCTATTTTGGTTAAAACATACTATATCTCATCATGACTAGTAACTATTTATCTTCCTTCTATCAAGAACTCCCATAAACATTATTATTCCTTATTTCACTCATAAAGGCACTCATCACTTATAAGTGACTGGGTGCATGATTGCAATAACATAATCTGCCCCATCACTATCGCCTTTCCTTTGATTACTGAACCTCTGCATGCTTTCCTCTAACTCTGGGCACTTTCACTGCTACTTCTCATAATTTCGTCATTCATACTATATTTTAGGGTGAAAATACTAACCACACTCTAAACATACTCTCTCATAAGGATCTCAGCTGAAACAGGACTTAGAGAAGAGAGTTCAACACGTTTTTAGTTCAAACGCACGATTCATATGAATATGGGTACATTCCTCTAAAAGTGAACACTTACTCACTCATGGGCTTCTCTCAAGCCCCTCTGGAGTCACATGCCTTCCTCAAGATTTTGCTAAGAGTAACTCATTGATAAAGAACTAACTTTGCTTTTCAACCACCTCTAGTATGGGGGTAGTCGAATGGATATACGGACGCACGAGTTAGAATAAGTCTCTATGACATAGCTATATTGCACGATTCACAGTATGAAAGAAGAGAAACTTTTCCTAAATATTTGTAGTTACTTATTTATTGAAGTGGGACCCTCACAACCATAATTAAGATCCTTCTTGACACGGCTTCATAGACACCCTAGGACACTTGAACTCTGTGCTCTGATACCAAGTTTTTCACGACCCGAGTCTACACCCTGGATTGAGATTCTTGAATTAGTTTCTTGAAATCTCTATGGCGAATAGAATTCTTGGAGAAAGACTTACCTTGAAGAATAATCTTGAAAAAGATTGAAAGAATTTTAAATGGAGTGTTCTACTTTGATTTTTTCTTAGGGTTTTTCCCTAGGGTTTGAGAGAGAAGAGAATGATGGACAAAAATATGAAAATCTGATTGTTTTGAGTCTTTTATATCTCAAGAAATTTTTTTAGGGTTTTCTTGTAGGTAAAAGAATAAAAACAACCCTTTTTAATGTTTTCCCGTCGGCTAAATTCGTAACAGCACTGTATAGATTACTAAAATAGTCATAACTTTTTACTCAGAAATTGAATTGACGTGAAATTGGTGGCTTTGGAAAGTAGATTTAAATACGTTTAATTAGATATATTATGGCTCATGTAACTCTTTATATTATAAGAGATATAGTCATTTGAAGTTGACCCAAGTAGAATCTTACATCAAAACTATATCGATAAAGAAACTTCAAAAATACTTATCAAGAACTCATCAAGAAATTTAAATTGCTCAATATTTATGGATAGATTCGCAAAAGAAACTCATGATTGGCGTGTGGGTGAACAAACCCAACACTATGGAAGCTTACATACCTCTTAGGGATCAAACCCATGGCGAAAATCCGCAACAAAACTCAAGAACCTCGAC
>JAJONR010006638.1:0-20835 GCA_029582245.1 Solanum etuberosum | reverse complement strand
AAAAGCATGAATTCCTAACTTGAATGTTAAATTAGGAAAAATGAGTTAAAAATGCCTTATAGGTTTCCAATTAAAAAAAAGGGACAAATAGGTCCCCTTTATTTTTTCTCTACTTTTTTATTTTTAATATTATTAAAAGGAATAAATTAATAATATCTTTCGTAGTTGTCTGGACAAATACCGAAGTTGTTTGGACAACTACCGAAGTTGTCGGACGACTACCGAAGTTGTCGGACGACTACTGAAGTTGTCGGATGACTACTGAAGTTGTCGGACGACTAAAGAAGTTGTCGGACGACTAAAGAAGTTGTCCCCACAACTACGATAGTTGTTGGACAAAAGTGTAAAAGTTAAAAGTTTGGGACTATTGAGAAAATATCTTTTAACCTAATTAATATTGTTTGTCACTTCTACCCAATTTTTAAGACTTGAAGGACTCCTACCTAATCGACTAACTAGTTTGTCCCTTTTAATAGACCTTCCCATTAAATTACTATAATATTCCTAATTTAGATTGTGCTTTTTTTTATGAGTTGTGACTTTTTTGATATGTTGTGACTTTTTTCAAAGGGTTGTGAGTTTTCGATGAGTTGTGACTTTTCCAAAGAATTGTAACTTTTTCAATAAGTTGTGACTTTTCCAATAGGTTGTGACTTCTCGGAAAGGTCATGACTTTTAAGATAAGACACAAAAAATACTTGTTCATACTACCCTTTGTTGACTACAAATAGAGGAGTTTCCTCTCATTTTTCAACCATACTTTTTTTTAATCTTCTACTCTTCTTCTTCTTGCATTTTAAAAAATTTCATGTGATTTATTGTCGTTGAGTGAGTTCGAAGTTTAGCGGATTATGAGGTACCACTATTCTGATGAAGTAAATTGTTCTATCCTAAGAGGGTATATTCCTTAACCTCGAGTACTTGAGGAAAATAATTCTGATGATATAATAATTATTTTTTTGCTTAGTGTATACATTAGTATGTAATGTTCTAATATATGAAGTTAATATGATGTAGTCTAAATTCATTTGTTTTTTCTAACAATTTCTCTTGTGATGTAGATATATGCTTCTGAATATCTTTTTAAAAATTTATTAAACTTCTCAAGAGTTAGAGAATTGTCACAATTTGTTTTTTTTATGCTCAAGACAAAAGAATGACTTTATTTATCAATGTTACTTATGTGATTTAGATTGTCAAGAAGTTTGCTTCAAAATAGTTATTACTATATAAACATTGCCCTTTTATTTTACTGATTTATTATTTCTTAATACTTAAGTATTTTTTGACGAAGAAAAGTTCATATGACTTGTAATAACACCAGTTGAAGTTTTTATTAGTTTAATTTTTATTGTAGTCTAAATTCATTTGTTTTTGTTAACAATTTCTCTTCTGATATAGATATATGTTTCTGAATATCTTTTTCCAAAATTATTGAACTTCTCAAGAGTTAGAGAATTGTCATGATTTGTTTTTTTGATGCTTAATACAAAAGAATGACTTTATTTATCAATGCTACTTATGTGATTTAGATTGTCAGGAAGTTTGTTTCAAAATAGTTATTACTATGTAAACATTACCCCTTTGTTTTACTAATTTACTATTTATTAATATTTCAGTATTTTCGACGAAGAAAAGTTCTTATAACTTCTAATAACACCAGTTGAAGTTTGTATTCGTTTAATTTTTATTATTTATTTAATAGCTAATTTTTATCAGATATATATTTTCATTAATGCAATATATATATATATATATATATTTATATATTTATATATTTATATATTTCATGAATGTATTATCAAGTTAACAAGATCTTAAATATATTATTTTAAAATTTTCCAAGTTTTTTTTTTAAAAAAAAAAACTCACAACAAATGTGAAAATATGTGAATATATATATATGAATCATTTAAAATTTATCATTAACAAAATAAATTTTATATTCAGTAATATGGAATAAACATTTTCATTTTGTCCCTACACTAAATTAATATCTAATTAATATAAAAAAATAGTAACATTAATTAAAAGTCCTATTTATTTATGTAAGTATAAGTTATTACTAATTATTACAATTGTTGTTCATACTCTTTTACATTCTTTAGTTATAATATTATGAATTCCCATAGTTATTACATTAATTATTTCTATCTTTCCTTAAATTAACTTTTGACCAATATTTTTTCATATTATTATACCACCCCTATATATGTGATAACACAGTGGTTGTTATTTTTCCTTGAAAGAATCATGCTTGGTTGAATAAAATTGAAAATTGTTTACAAGTATATAAACTATATCTTTGTTGGGTGTACGATAAACAGGTGATTATATAAATGATTTCACAGATAAAATATATTCTTTAATTTTTATTTTTAGTTTTTCAGTAAAAAAAAAGGAAACCTTTCTCAGTTAACTATGGATAGTCAGATAACTATCTTTGATTTATGTACATAGTCAATCGAGAAGTCAAATATGAGAGCCAACAAAAAGAACGTCATCTATTATGTTATAACTTATAAAAATAAAAATTAATATACAAAAATAGTTCTAAAAATAAAATGTAGTTGTTCTCAACATGTTAATATGACATCTAAACAGATTAAGTGGAATACACGTGCTAAGCACATCTAGTTAGGTGACAAGAAAAATACACAACAAATATCGTCTATAAAGTAATATTGGTGAGATACGACTAATTACATGATTAAACCTCATCAAATTGAAATAAATATATACATTATTGCATTTAACTAATAAATTTTTTCATTGACCATCTTCATAGGTTCGTGTAAATATGAGATATATATGACGATCCACATTGAACATTTACAAAAGAATCTGCAATATTATTTTGTGCAAACCTTATTATTCAAATCTTCGCTTAAATTTTCTGAATTGATAATCACGTGCAACACACGTGTCGAAAAATTAGTATATATATATATAATATTACGGAATTTATAAAACAATATTTACAACCATTCTATCGTTAAAACTAAAACATTATATTATCTTACCTAATATCTTATCATCTATCCTTCAATCAATCATCTTTAATTTGATTTTATAATTTATCATTTTGCTTCCCGGAAGTGTTACTATTTGATATTTTGGAGAATCAAATAAACATCAACCTAAGATATTAAATTTTCTAATAAATAATCTTTGGTGAAGGGATAAATAAATTTTAAAAGGCTGAAAAAATGAATAAATATTCTAATTTTAATGTGTAAAAAGTCCAGCCCTACCTTTTGCTTTACATATATCATCTTAAAGTTCCACATTTAAATGTATCATAAGAAATTATTAGAATGGAAAATTAAACGGAGAATGTATCATATTGGACAACAATTCAACTTATTATATATACTTGAAAGGAAAAAATATTACACAAAACTATTCAGTTTGTTTGGGTGTTTTCTAAAAATCAGCATACCAGAGTGATGGTGTTCAATTTAAAACTACACTTCTATTTCAATCGTAGTGTCGAGAAACACATCTTTTACTTCAAGAAAAGTATTTACAACTTGTAGTAAACTTGAGAATATATCCATACTTCATATTTAATGTAAACAATTAATTTATTGCATAGTTATCGGTGTCTTTGGGATTAAAAGAGGCTCCGATCTAGTCATATTCCTCTATAGGTCATCCGGCACAACATCTATGAAGCCATGTCAAAAGTTTATTAATTCTTGTCTTCTTTTCCTGGTTCACTTCGCACATCAAAGTACAATAAGGTTTTTAAGGTTTTTATATTCTTTCATTGGCATACCTGTCACGACCCAAGGTACCCCCTAGGCGTAACATGGCGTATAGGATCTCGAGAGGCCCCATACAAGCCACTTAACATTCATAACATAAGAAATAGAATGGAAAGAGATAAAGAAGTACATTTCAAGTCCAAAAGTTTTATCAAAGTAAAACGGAAGTCTAAACTCTTGTCTCATTAGCCATCTAGTACATAAGAATGAAATTTGGGCCTAGCCCATACATCATGCCCAAAACTGAAAGTAAGAAGGAAAAACTGAAAACAATGAAATTCCATCCTCGAAGCATGAGGACTCACCAAAGCTCGAAATCTCTCAAATTAACCCCTAGCCATGAAACTGGGAACCCTGACTGTCGGACCCTACATTTGGGGAAATGTAGACAAGAGTATGCGTTAGTACAAAATATGTACCAAGTATGATAGCCATGCATAGAAAAATTGATAACATGCTTAAAAATGGGACATTTCATGACAGCAATGACCAAACTCAAACATGATATAAAAAGGGTTAGAAAACATGAGTCATAAAACATGGTCAATGCAAGCTAAAATCTTTAAAGTTCTTTGAACACATGTGAGATACTTCTTGAAGTAACCTTAGTTCATTATTATTGTGGGAGATTTATCTTTAACTGACATATAAGACCATGTGAGCTATCAACACGGAATCCGGTGTCTAGTTTGTCACGCCTCGAGGCTACCTCCTGGGCGTAAACACGGGATCTAGGATCATGAGTGACCCCAAGCTAACCCTGAGATGGCATATCATAAGCATACTTAAAAGAATTACTATGCGGAAGCATAAGACATGAGGTAAACTAAACGATGGGGAATACCCAATCTAAGTCTGAATATATAAATATTGAAAAAGAGTTTAGAATACTGAACTATAACTCAAAAGCTAAAGCCTAATCTGTCTATGTCTGAAATAAGCCTCTAAATGACTAGAGATGCTAGGACATGTCCCCAACTAACTCTAGTAAAAACTGAAACTAAGATAAAAAACTGAAGTAAGAAGCATGTCTATTGTCCTCGAAGAATGAGGACTCACTAATGAAGCTACTGAACTGGAGATCGGGAACCGATCTATGCGTGATCTGGATGCTGAGAACCTGAACCTACATCATGAGAAGATGTAGCGCAGAGTATGCGTCAGTATTTGAAAGGTACTGAGCATGCAGAATAGAATAAACATGAACAATATATAACTGAAGTAAAGCATACTGAGCAATAATAAAATCTGAACATGATGAATATACTGAAAAGATACTGAATCTGAACTAAACTGAATGCAATGACCAAGTATATAACATGCTGAAACTGAATACTGAAATATAACTGGAACCTGGTCAAGTGCACTAGAGTCTGACTGTGGGAGCTACTAATAACCGACATAAAACCATGTGAGCTAAACGTGGAGTCCGATGTATACGCCCCATCGAGAGGACCCAATATACCTTGCCAAGGGTATAGAGGCATGACTGGCATGATCCCTAAATGTAATGCCCACAGAGGGGATTTATAAACCTACGAGGGCACGTAGTTCTGGGACTATTCGGGTACGCTAAACCTTAGTCCACTCGGTCTAAGCCTACTCCCAACTAGAAATATGAACAATGTAACATAATTGAATTATACTGGATAGCTCATTATTCTGACATGCTAACTGAGAATGCGACATTTATAACTGACAATGAGACATTTGAAATCTGAGGTATGTATATCTTTTTAAACTGACCTAGCTAGTGTAATTCATGAACTAAATGAATCTACACTACTAGGGTTCTGAATTTCATGCAAGGAGCTAAGCAACAATATGATAATCTGATTTGGATCATTCTAACAGCTAAAAGCCAACAATTTCTACATTCAAGAAAACCCTAGGTCTAGATAATATGAAGGGAATCAAGATTCTGACTGAAATCTAGGGACCTAATGGGTGAAAGGAACCCACTAGTGAAATCCCACATACCTGGTGACAAATTTTACGGAGAAATCTTTCGATTTCGAGTCTAGAACTGAAGAAACCTTGTTGCGTTCTTGGAGAGGGTTTGGTCGACTCTTTCTCCTTTCTGCGTTCTAAGTTTTATGAATTTTGATGAATGATTGACTTAGGTAAGTTATAATTTAGTTACTAGGCTAAAACTGACCAAAACCACGTAGTTTAGGGGTTAAACGACGTAGTTTAGGGGTCCAACGCATAGGGAAAAGACCAAACGACCCATGACTTAAAAGTTGTTGGGGCCAATCGACGGATTGACCGATGGACCGCTGACTGACCCACGGTCCGTCCTGTCAACCGTCGTTGGCTTTCAGAGAAGGGGGTTCTGGGGTCTCGATCCACGGACCAGGACCACGGCCCGTGGTCTGACCTACGGTCCGTGGGTTCGGCCGTGGGTCGTGCCTTAGAATATTCTATCTGAGTTTTTCTGGGGAGGGCTGTAGGTGGTCATCCATGGACCCCACCTACGGTCCATGGGTGGTCCCCGTCGGTGGCACCTGCAACTTCTGATTTCTGCAAACTGGTCTTTCTAGCATACGGGGTGTTACAGTATCTCCCCCTTGGGAACATTCGTCCTCGAATGAAGACTGAACTAGCTGAAAAATGGAGGGAAGGGGCTGCAAACCCTACCACTAAGTACTGAAAACTGAAATCTGACTGAACTAAGTTCCAAGAACATGCAAATATGCTGAAAATGCAAGTACAACTGAAGGAATATGATACTAAGACTGAATCTACGCATGAGTAATTGAAGACTGGAGAGGAACTATTACCTCAAGCAGGAATGGAATCAGAAGGAAAGAGATGAGGATACTTGGCCTTCATGGCTGCTTCTGCTTCCCAAGTAGCTCCCTCTACGGACTGACTCCTCCACAAAACCTTAACTGAAGCAACTTCTTTGTTTCTTAACCTTCGAACCTGACGATCAAGGATTTTAACTGGCACCTCTTCATAAGTGAGACTATCTTTCACAGCCACACTCTCTAATGGCACTATAGATGCTGGATCACCTACACACTTCTTCAACAAGGAAATGTGAAATACCGGATGGACTGCTGCTAGTCCCGCTGGAAACTCTAATTCATAAGCCACTTTACCAACCCTTTTCAAGATCTTTTAAGGGCCTACATATCTAGGACTGAGCTTCCCTTTCTTGCCAAATCTCATCACCCCCTTCATAGGTGACACTTTCAGGAAAACCCAATCATCAACCTCAAACTCTAAGTCCCTTCTCCTAACATCTGCATAAGACTTCTGACGACTCTGAGCTATCTTAAGTCTATCTCTGATGAGCTGAACTTTCTCCATATAGCCTCATAAACCGAGTCTGGCCCTATCAAGGCTGCTTCACCTACCTCAAACCAACCAACTGGAGATCTACATCTACGCCCATACAATGCCTCATAAGGGGCCATCTGAATACTGGAATGGTAGCTATTATTGTAGGTGAATTCTATAAGAGGAAGGTGATCATCCCAACTGCCCTTGAAATCGATCACACAAGCTCTCAACATGTCTTCTAAAGTCTGAATGGTACGCTCTGCCTGTCCATCCGTCTATGGATGAAATGCTGTGCTAAGATTAACCTGGGTACCAAGACCTTTCTGAAACGACTTCCAGAAATGAGAGGTAAACTGAGGACCTCTACCTAAGATGATAGACAAAGGAACCCCATGCAACCTGACTATCTCATTAATGTAAAGCTTGGCGTAGTCCTCCACCGAATCTATAGTGTTGACGGCCAAAAAGTGAGCGGACTTAGTAACTCTGTCTACTATTACCCAAATGGAATCATGGTGTCTTCGAGTACGAGGTAAACCTGTAATGAATTCCATGTTGATCACTTCCCACTTCCATGTAGGAACATTAATCTCTTGAGTCATACCTCATGGTTTCTGATGTTCTACCTTCACCTACTAACAATTCGGGCACTTAGCCACAAAATCTGCTATATCCCTCTTCATGCCATTCCACCAAAAGACTTCCCGCAGATCACGGTACATCTTAGTGGCACCTGGATGAATAGAATACCTAGAATTATGGGCTTCTGTAAGGATCTGCTGTCTCAACTCATCCACCTTAGGTATACATAAACGACCCTGATAGCGAAGCACACCATCTCCCCCTTGGGAGAAAACCTCAACTTTCTGCTGATGAACTGCACCCTTCAACTGAAGCAATATAGGATCACTGTCTTGTTTCTCCTTAACCTCCGCTACCAATGAAGACTCTGACCCATTCTAAACTGTTACACCAACATCTGAGATGCTCATAAGGCAAACTCCTAGGCGAGCAAGCCGGTGAACATCCTTCACTAATTCCTTCCTTTCTTCCTCAACATGCACTACACTACCCATAGATAGTCTGCTAAGAGCATCAGCTACAACATTGGCCTTACCAGGATGGTAAAGCACATTCATATCATAGTCCTTGAGGAATTCCAACCATCTCCTCTAACGAAGATTCAACTCTTTCTAGGTGAACACATACTGGAGGCTCTTATGGTCTGTGAACAAATCTACGTGAACACCATACAAGTAATGTCTCCAAATCTTTAGGGCAAACACCACAGCTGCAAGCTTGAGGTCATGAGTCGGATAGTTCTTCTCATGCACCTTAAGCTGTCTAGAAGCATAAGCTATAACCTTACCTCGCTGCATCAACACACAACCTAGGCCGACTCTGGATGCATCACAATAGATCACATAACCATCTGAACCCTCTGGTAGAGTCAAAACAGGAGCTGTAGTCAACCTAGTTTTCAGTTCTTCGAAGCTCTTCTCACACTCATCTGACCACTGGAACTTAACCTTTCTTTGAGTCAACTTAGTCAATGGAGAAGCTATGGATGAAAATCCTTCCACGAACCTCCTGTAATAACCAACCAAACCCAATAAACTTCTGATATCTGTAGGAGAGGTGGGTTTGGGACATTGCTTCACTGCCTCTATTTTCTGAGAATCCACTCAGATCCTTTCGCTAGATACTACATGCCCAAGGAAAGCAACTGATTGTAACCAAAACTCACATTTGCTAAACTTAGCGTATAACTGGAGATCCTTGAGAGTTTGTAGGACAACCCTCAAATGAGTCGCATGTTCTTCCTCATTCTTAGACTAATGAGGATATCATCAATAAAGACGATAACGAACAAGTCCAAATACTGCTTGAACACCCTGTTCATCAAATCCGTAAAAGCTGCAGGAGCATTGGTTAGTCCAAAAGACATAACTACAAATTCATGATGACCATACCGAGCTTTGAAGACTGTTTTTGGGATG
This sequence comes from Solanum etuberosum, assembly GCA_029582245.1. Classification (NCBI taxonomy): domain Eukaryota; kingdom Viridiplantae; phylum Streptophyta; class Magnoliopsida; order Solanales; family Solanaceae; genus Solanum; species Solanum etuberosum. The sequence goes on along the minus strand of JAJONR010006638.1, from coordinate 11,774 downwards.
TCACTATCTCTGACTCTGAGCTGATGATAATCAGATTTGAGGTCTATTTTTGAAAAATGACTAGCACCCTAAAGTTGGCCGAACAAGTCATCAATCCTGGGAATAGGGTACTTATTCTTAATTGTGACTTTGTTCAACTGTCGATAGTCAATGCACATCCTGAGAGAACCATCTTTCTTTTTCATGAATAACACTGGAGCACCCATGGAGAAATACTAGGTCTGATGAAGCCCTTATCTAGAAGGTGTTTCAACTGCTCTTTCAATTCCTTAAGCTCAACTGGAGCCATTCTGTAAGGAGGAATAGAAATAGGCTGGGTATCTGGAAGGAGATCAATTCCGAAGTCTATTTCCCTTTCGGGAGGAATTTCGGGAAGATCTTCTGGAAACAGTTCTGGAAACTCACTAACTACAGGAACTGACTCAAGAGTTGGGGTTTCAGAGTTGGAATCCTTAACCCGAACTAAATGATAGATATACCCCTTGGAAATCATCTTTCTGACCTTGAGGTAAGAAATGAATCGACCCATAGGCATTGAGCTACTACCCTTCCATTCTAAGACTGGTTCGCTTGGAAACTGAAACTGAACAACCCAGGTTCTACAATCGATTGAGGAATAACAGGAATGTAACCAATCCATGCCTAGAATGATATCAAAGTCTACCATTTCTAAATCTACAAGATCTGCTGAGGTGACTTTCTGAGAGACTGTGACAGGGCAATTTATGTATACCCTTCTAGCTATAACTGGGTCACCTACTGGAGTAGAGACTGAAAAGGGTTCTGAAAGAGTTTCTGGACTGACACCGAAGTTCACTGCTATATAAGGAGTTACAAAGGAAAGAGTAGCCCCTGGATCTAACAAAGCATAAACATCTAAGTGAAAGAATCGTTACGTACCAGTGACCACATCAGGAGAATCTTCCTGGTCCTGGCGAGCCTAAAGAGCATACAACCTGTTCTGCCGCTGACCGCCACCTGTACTAGATGAAGTACCCTGCTGAGTTGGGCGACCTGCTGGTGCTGCTGGAGCTGTAGACTGAGCCCTACTATTGTTACCTCCTTGCCCCTGTTTGGCAGAAGGGCAATCCCTCAACCTATGGCTAGACTGACCACATCCAAAACACCCTTCTTTCCCTGCAAGACACTCGCCCGGATGGTTCTTACCACATTTTGGACAAGTTGGGTAGGTTTTGCTCCCTGAAACACTCCCGTGAGACTTAGAGCCTGGTGCCCTACTTTTCTAATTTTTTCTAAACTTGGGAGATGGAGCACTAGCTGATGAAGGTGCTGGAGCTGAAGATTTCTGCTGAAACTGCGAGCGATTTCTGCCACCTCATTTTTGTTGAGAGTACTCATAGTTACCTGTCCTAGCCTTTTTGTTGTCCTTAGCTAGTTCTCTAAGGTTATCTCCCTCAACCTGCTGAGCATGAGTCATGAGCCTAGAGATGTTCACATCCTCTAATAACATAGCATTTCTGCACTCTGTTTTTACCAAATCGGATACTCCATACAGAAACTTACTCATCTGTGTCCTCGAATCAGCAACCATATGAGGAGCATACCTGGAGAGTTGGGTGAACTTGAGTCCGTACTCTTGGACTGACATTGTACCTTGCCTCAAATTCATGAATTCCTGAGCCTTAGCCTCCCTCAACTCTCTCGGAAAAAACCTGTCCAGAAAAGCTCCAGTAAAGCATTCCCAAGTCACAAGAGCTGCATCAGTACCCCTGTTTTCCTTCCATTGAGTGAACCAAATGTGAGCTACATGCTTGAGCTGGTAGGATGCCAACTCTACCCTATCATTCCCAGTTACCTGCATCACTCCAAAGATCTTCTTAACCTCATCGATAAAATTCTGTGGGTCTTCACCAACCTGTGACCCTAGAAACTCTGGTGGGTTCATCCGAATGAAATCATAAACCCTGGCTACAGCTAACCCATTATTAGTATTGGGAGGAACTGGGGCCTGCTGATTGTTCTGATTAGTCACACTCTGAGCTAAAAGCTGAATCGCATTCCAAAACTCTACATTCGAAACCTCTTGATCTAGGACTGGAGGAGCTGCGTTAGCTCTACGAGGAGGCACAATCTGAAACACATTACAACGAGTTAGAAGTAGATCACACCCACGCACGATAAGAATAGAAGTTTTCCTATAACACTTCATAACCTCCTTCTCATTAGATGTGGTGCACTTCACACCCATGTAAAAGATTCTACTTAGTGCGCTTTTCAGACATCCTAGAACACATTAACCTAATGCTCTGATACCAAGTTTGTCACTCCCTGAGGCTACCCCCTGGGCGTAAACACGGGACTTAGGATCACGAGTGACCCCAAGCTAACCCTGAGCATATCATAAGCATACTTAAAAGAATTACTGTGTGGAAGCATAAGACATGAGGTAAACTAAATGATGGGAAATACCCAATCTAAGTCTGAATATATAAATACTGAAAAAGAGTTTAGAATATTGAACTATAACTCAAAAGCTAAAGCTGAATCTGTCTATGTCTGAAATAAGCCTCTAACTGACTAGAGATGCTAGGACATGTCCCCAGCTAACTCTAGTAAAAACTGAAACTAAGATAAAATACTGAAATAAGAAACATGTCTACTGTCCTCGAAGAATGAGGACTCACCACTGAAGATGCTGAACTGGAGATCGGGAACCGATCTATGCGTGATCTTGATGTTGAGAACCTGAACCTACATCACGAGAAGATGTAGCGCAGAGCATGCGTTAGTACTTGAAAGGTACTGAGCATGCATGATATAATAAAGTTGAACAATATATAACAGAAGTAAAGCATACTGAGCAATAATAAAATCTGATTATGATGAATATACTGAAAAGATACTGAATCTGAACTAAACTGAATGCAATGACCAAGTGTATAACATGCTGAAACTGAATACTGAAGTATAACTGGAACCTGGTTAAGTGCACTAGAGTCTGACTGTGGGAGCTACTAATAACCGACATAAAACCACATGAGCTAAACGTGGAGTTCGATGTATACGCCCAATCGAGAGGACCCAATATACCTTGCCAAGGGTATAGAGGCATGACTGGCGTGATCCCTAAATGTAATGCCCACATAGGGGACTTATAAACCTACGGGGGCACCTAGTTCTGGGACTATTCGGGTACGCTGAACCCTAGTCCACTCGGTTTAAGCCTACTCCCAACTAGAAATATGAACAATATAACATAATTGAATTATACTGGATAGCTCATTATTCTGACATGCTAACTGAGAATGCGACATCTATAACTAACAATGAGACATTCGAAATCTGAGGCATGTATATCTGTTTAAACTGACCTAGCTAGTGTAATTCATGAACTAAATGAATCTACACCACTAGGGTTCTGAATTTCATGCAAGGAACTAAGCAACAATATGATAATCTGATTTGGATCATTCTAACAACTAAATCCCAACAATTTCTACATTCAAGAAAACTCTAGGTCTAGATAATATGAAGGGAATCAAGATTCTGACTGAAATATAGGGACCTAATGGGTGAAAGGAACCCACTAGTGAAATCCCGCATACCTGGTGATGAATTTCACGGAGAAATTATTCGATTTCGGCGCTGGAACCGAAGAAACCTTGCTGCGTTCTTGGAGAGGGTTTGGTCGACTCTTTCACCTTTCTGCGTTCTAAGTTCTATGAATTTTGATGAATTATTGACTTGGGTAAGTTCTAATTTAGTTACTAGGCTAAAACTGACCAAAACCACGTAGTTTAGGGGTCAAACAATGTAGTTTAGGGGTCCAACCCATAGGGAAAAGAACAAACGACCCCTGACTTAAAAGCTGTCGGGGCCAACCGACGGACTGACCGACGGACCGTTGACTGACCCATGGTCCGTCCTGTCAACCGTCATTGGCTTTCAGAGAAGGGGGTTCTTGGGTCTCGATCCACAGACCAGTACCACGGCCAGTGGTCTGACCTATGGTCCGTGGGTCCGGCCGTGGGTCGTGCCTTAGAATATACTATCTGAGTTTTTCTGGGGAGGGCTGCAGGTGGTCATCCACGGACCCCACCTACGGTCCGTGGGTGGTGCCCGTCGGGTGGCACATGCAACTTCTGATTTCTGCAAACTGGTCTTTCTAGCATACAGGGTGTTACAACCCCACACCACGGGGTGTACTACTTTCCAAGGTAAGACCATGAACTTCTAGCTTATGTGGAACCACCAGCTAATGTCTATCTAAGACAATTATCCTATGGGGGCACATAGGTATGGGATAAAGAGATTGCTTCTAGAAACCCGACATCTACTAATGAGAGAGCTCCCATCTCAATATCCTCTCGGTGCTAAGCGTAAATCCCACTGAATAGTCATTTTCTTAACTTGTCTTTATTATCCATGGAAGGGCACGTCATCTTACCAATCCAAGGTAAGTCATATGTCATCATGCATGGAAAGGTACAATGAAGTAACCAATCCAAGCTAGGTTTCATTAGAATAACTCCTTATCTTTGATTCATTTTAGGTGAGAAGACCTTTCAACCTTAGAATCCTTTATGTGAGAAAACCTTTCACATTCATGCATGAGGTAGTTATGTGAGCAATCTTCTCACAACAATGAACCACAACAACATATATGCTTTTACTCTCAAAGCAATCTACATCATCTTATCAATTCCATAAGAACATGCATAATTCCATAATTCACCTTTCATAGTTCAAATTCATTTTCAACCATCAATATTTAGATAATATGGTTTAAGCATGGGTTCATGTGAATTCATCATAAAATCATGTAATTATCTCAATTTATGATTGATAGATCATGAAACAATCAAATAAATCAATATTTAAAGGAACCCATGACATGAAAGAAAACCCTAACTCAATTGGGGAATTCTAACTTTGTAAATTGGAGAATTTGGGATCTCCATGGAGTAAAGGGCTCCATGGATGAAGACTATCATACCTTAGAGTTCAAAGCCCTTAATTAATGGTGAATTTGGAGACTTGATCTTTAAATCCTAATGTCACGACCCAAGGGTACCCCCTAGATGTAACATGGCGTATAGAACCCCGAAGGACTCCATACAAGTCACTATCTCTCATAACATAAGAAATAGAACAATAAGAGTAAATCAATAGTCCAAGTCCAATAGTTTTATAAAAAGAAAAGCGAAAGTCTAATACACTTGTCTCAATATAGCCATCTAGTACAATAGAATAAAATTGGGCCTAGCCCATACATCAGGTCCAAAAGTGAAATATATGAAGGAAAGTGAAACAATGAACATCTGTCCTCGAAGCATGAGGACTCACCAAAGCTCGGGAATCTCGAACTCAACCACTAGCCACGAAACTGAGAAACCTGACTGTCGGACCCTACATTTGGGGAAATGTAGGTAAGAGTATGTGTTAGTACAAAACAATGTACCAATTATGATAGACATTCATAAAACATTTAAATCATGCTAAAAAAGGACATTTCATTTCATGACATGCAATTGACCAAGCTAAAGCATGATATAAAAGAGTTAGAAAACATAAGTCATAAAACCATGGTCAATGCAAGCTAATCATCTTTAAAGTCTTTGAACACATATGAGATACTTCTTGAAGTAACCTTAGTTAATTATTAATGTGGGAATTAGCCTTAACCGACATAGAGACCATGTGAGCTTTAACATGATCCCCCCGTGTCTCCCACACCGAAAAGGGTTGTCCTACTTGCCAAGGTAAAGACCATGAACTTCTAGCTTAAGTGGATCCACTAGCTAATGTCTATCTAGACAATCATCCTATGGGGGAACATAGGTAAGGGATAAGGAGACTTCTTCTAGAAGCCCGACCTCTACTCACGGGAGAGCTTCCATCTCAATATCCTCTCGGTGCTAAGCATAAATCCCACGGAATAGTCATTTCTTACTTGTTCTTATTATCCATGGAAAGGCACGTCATCTTGCCAATCCTAGCTAAGTCATCATCCATGGAAATGTATCTTTCAATAACCAATCCAAGCTAGTTTCATTAGGATAGCTCTTAATCTTTGATTCAATTAGGTGAGAAAACCTTTCACATCTTGATTTTATGTGTATATGAGAAAAATCCTTTCAACAACACATCTACATCATCATCATTGATACTTTACTCTTAAAGCAACCTTAAAACATTTGCATAGATTTCATATGAAAATGCATAGGTCCATAATTTACCTTTCAAGGTTCAAAACCCACTTTCAATCATCAACATTTAGAAAACAAGGGTTAGATATGGATTTCATCATAAATTCATGTAATTCTCTCAATACATGCTTAATTTCATAAAACTCTTCCTTTATAGTCAAAATCCCACATCACATGATCATAACTTGAAAATATGGGGATTATATGAGTTCATGGGGAAATCATCATAAAATCATAGTATTTCATCAATTCATGCATAAGAGATCATAATTAAATCATTTAAATCAATAATCAAAATAACCCATGATACTTGAAGAAAATCCTAACTCAATTGGGGAATTCTAACTTTGAAAATAGAGGAATTTGGAAACTCCGTGAATGGAAGGACTCCATGGATGAAAACTATCATACCTCACTTATCAAAGCCCACAATTGTTGAGGAATGGAGACTTGACCTTGATCCTAGATTGAACCCTTTCTTCTTCTTATTCTTCTTCTTCAAGTTCTAGAGAGAGAAATATTTCTGAGAGGAAGAACCCAATTGCTTTTGGTGAATTTGAGAGAATGATTTCTATTGGGAAATTTGGGGTTAAAATACTTATATAGGGGTCTTAGTGAAGGGCAAACCGACGTAGTATAGGAGTTAATTAATTAGGAAAAGACCCAACTGCCCCTAAAAAATAACTGCCAGCTGTGACTCACGAGACCCCAGCAACGGAGCGTGGACCATGGACCATCCTTCACGGCCGTCGATGGTGGTCTGAAACCCCAACATGAGGGTCCTGGATCACAGACCCCAACCACGGACCGTGGTTCCACCAACGGTCCGTTGGTCCGGCCATGGTTCTGACCCTTCCTGGGCAGTGCCAGTGTGTCAACCACGGATCACACCTACGGTCCGTGGTCCCTTCCACGAGCCGTGGGTGGTCAATGTGGGTTGACACCTGCAATTTCTGAAAAACGGGTATTTTTCCCTTTTTCAAATTCAGGGTGTTACAATATCTCCCCCTTGGGATCATTCATCCTCGAATGAGATTCAAGCTAGCACGAAAAGAGTAGGAGAGGAACTAACAACCCAACCTACAATGCAACTTCATCTAAATGCATGCAACCTAGGAGGAACTATCTACTCCAAGCTAGGACGCTCTCAAAACATCATAAGAGGGGTGAAACTACATTTAACAACCCATTATGCATGCAATACACATACCCGAGGAGGAAACCTCAACTCCAAGCTAACATCCAAGGAGGAAACATCAACTCCAAGCTAACAACATACTCAAATGCATATATCCGAGGAGGAAACTTCACTCCAAGCTAAAATCATGCTCATAACATCATATCTAGTAGTCTACATGCAATTCATACTCATGTGCACATAAACATGTATGAGTCAATTAAACAAACTCATTTTCTAAAAACTTGAACTTTTCATAAAATATGCATAGTAAGGAAATCATGGAAAAACATGAGACACATGACTCCAAATCAAAGACAACCTATGAGGGACTCATTACCTCAAGCTAGAGTAGGAGTAGAAGGAAAGAGATGAGGATATCGGGACATCATATCGGCCTCGGCCTCCCAAGTAGCACCCTCAACTAACTGATTCCTCCACAACACTTTCACGGAAGCTACTTCTTTATTTCTCAACTTCTTGACTTGCAGGTCTAAAATCTCCACCGAAACTTCTTCATAAGAAAGATTCTCGTTAACTCCCAAACCTTCTAAGGAAACTATGGATGTCGGATCTCCAACACATTTCATCAACTTAGAGACATGGAAAACTAGATGCACCGATGCTAACTCATTAAGCAATTCTAACTCATAAGCAACCTTACCAACACGCCTCTAAATCTGATATGGGCCTACATATCGGGGACTAAGCTTCCCTTTCTTACCAAACCTCATTACACCCTTCATGGGTTAAATTTTCAAATAGACCCAATCATGAACATCAAATTCAATATCTCTTGTTCTCACATCGGCATATGACTTTTGCTGACTTTGAGCCGTTTCAACCTTTCTCTAATAAGTCGAACCTTCTCTATGGCCTCATGTACCAATTCAGGACCTATTAGGACAACTTGACCCACCTCAAACCAACCTATAGGAGATCTACACCTCCTACCATACAATGCCTCAAATGGAGCCATATCAATACTCGAGTGATAGCTATTATTATAAGGAAACTGAATCACTGGCAAATGGTCCTCCCAATTGCCCTTAAAATCAATCACACAAGCCCTTAACATGTCTTCAAAAGTTTGGATAGTTCTCTCCGCTTGCCCATCGGTTTGGGGATGAAAAGCCGTGCTAAGCTTAACCTTAGTGCCAAGACCCTTCTGGAAAGATTTCCAAAACTGAGAAGTGAATTGGATTCCATGATCGGAAATAATGGACAAAGGAACGCCATGCAACTTTACCATTTCTCTCAAGTACAACTTGGCATAGTCCTCCGCCGTATAGAAAACCTTAACGGGAAGGAAATGAGCAGATTTCATCATCTGATCTACTATCACCTAAATTGAATCATGTTGTCGCCGGGTGCGAGGCAAACCAACAATGAAGTCCATGTTCACATCTTCCCACTTCCAAGTAGGAATGCTAATGTCTTGGGATAAACCTCCCGGTTTCTGATGCTCAACTTTCACTTGTTGGCAATTAGGACACTTAGTCACAAATTACGCAATATCCTTCTTTATCCCATTCCACCAATAGACTTCCCGTAAATCACGGTACATCTTTGTGGCTCCCAGGTGAATGGAATACCGCGAACTATGAGCTTCTGACAAGATCTGTTCCCTCAAGTCATCAACATTACGAACACACAAATGACCTTGATATATAAGTACACTATCTTCCCCTTGGGAGAAAGCCTCAACGGATTTCTTAAGCACCGCTTCTTTTAAGTCCACCAAAATTGGATCAAGATCTTGCTTGGCTTTCACATCCACCACTAAAGACGATTCTATACCATTGTGGACCATAACACCACCCTTGGTAGAGTCCACTAATCGAACACCCAATCGGTCCAATCTATGAATATCTCGAACCAACTCTTTCTTTTCTTCCTCAATATGAGAAACACTTCCCATAGATAACCGACTAAGAGCATCCACCACCACATTTGATTTTTCAGGGTGATAGAGAACACTCATGTCATAATATTTCAATAACTCAAGCCACCTTCTTTGGCGAAGATTTAGATATTTCTGATTAAACACATATTGCAAACTCTTGTGGTCGGTAAACACATCTACATGCACACCATACAAATAATGCCTCCAAATCTTTAAGGCAAAAACGACCGCTACTAGTTCTAGGTCAGGGGTAGGATAATTCTTCTCATGTATCTTAAGTTGCCTTGAGGCATAGGCAATCACTTTCCCATTTTGCGTAAGTACACACCCTAGCCCAATTCTAGAGGCATCACAATAAACAACAAAACGATCGGTTCCTTCTGGTAAAGTCAACACCGGAGCGGAAGTAAGTCTATCCTTCAACTCTTGGAAACTCTTCTCACATGTTTCGGACCATATGAACTTGGCCTTCTTTTGAGTCAAAGCCGTCAAAGGAGAGGCAATTGAAGAGAACCCCTCAACAAATCTTCTATAGTAACAGGACAAACCCAAGAAACTTCTAATATCCGAAGGAGTTAGAGGTCTAGGCCAACTCTTGACCGCATCCGTCTTCTTTTGATCTACCTCAATACCCTTACTTGAAACAATATGACCAAGGAAAGCTACAGATCTTAGCCAAAATTCACATTTGCTAAACTTAGGTAAGAGATGTTGTTCCTTAAGAATTTGCAACACGATCCTCAAATGATCAATATGCTCATTCTCACTTCTTGAATAGATCAATATATCATCAATGAACACAATCACAAACATGTCAAGGTATTGTCTAAACACTATATTCATCAAATCCATAAAAGCTGGCGGAGCATTGATTAATCCAAATGACATTACCAAAAACTCATACATGGGGTTTCCCCGCGAGAGTTCGTATCTCTCAGACGACGCCAGGTATCTTCCCTTCACATCTATCTCAATTTTTTGTTCGTACCTTTTTTGTGAACAAAGGGGGAAGGCCGCTAATGAATCTTTCCTTCCAGAAGTCATTATTACAGTCTGATCTAATCATCACTTTGTTGATGAACTTGTCTTTATACCATTTGAAGTCTGTTAATCTCTTGCAATGGAGATTATTGAGGATTTCTAGACTCCTGTCCTGGAAAGGCTTTGGTTCTCCAATAAAGTGTTTAGCAATGCTGTATAATAAGGTAGCGGTAGCATCTTCTATTGTTACCTGGGTTGCTATCTCAGTTCCGCTTTCGATCTTAACAACCTGCTGGGTTGTTACAGCATTTTGAATGCTAATTTTATCCTCTTCTGTGAGATAATTATCCCACCAGTGTCTTAGCATTCCTGTAGACCCTGCTATAATCATGATAGCAGCTTGTTTATCAATGCTATTTCTGAGTTTATACGCCGTGATGGCTATTCCCATCTCATGGAGTTTATTGTAAATCTAATGCTCCGCTAGGCCATCAATATTCCATTCTGTGATGCTCCCTCCATCATTAGAGGATGATGAAAGGAATGCATTTTCTTCGAACTGCATTTCTGGGAAGAAAGGTCTAGTATAATAATTCTTCTTGGTGTTATACTGGTCTTTGCCAATAAATTGAATATGTGATTCATTGATCATTCCTAATCTATTACTCGAGGGATTTCCGGTAAGCTTGAGGTTGGAGAGCTGATCATTGATCTTTTCAAAAAGATCTTTGGAATGACTAAACTGATCGTTGAGCTTACGGAATTTTTCTCTTCAAAATTTTGGGATTTTGAAAATTGGATTAGTCTCTATATTAGGACTATATTTTGACGAACTTGGTTCATCTCCAATAGGAATGGTTCCTTTAGGATTATCAATTTGTTTCGAAACAACATACAAGAGTTGGTTGGTATAGTTGTTCTGTTCAAGGATTTTATTGATATCCTCTGTAGAAACCAAAGTGGTATCTTTCTCAATCCTTTTCTTGAAAGGAGAGGCTTGAATAACTTCTTTCCTGTCAGGGATGCTGATTCCTTCGAGAGGGGGAATAGTGCTTTCAATCAATTGATCCTTAGTGTACCATTTACTAACAAGGACTTGTAATGACGAATTATGATCATCAATTTGTCCAGAGCATTCAAACCATTTAAAGAATTCTATTTCAGTTCCAAATCTCTTCATATCTTTGAACCATTTATTTCTGAAAGCGACTCACTGATCTCTGGGATAGGTGGCTTTATGCCATTCTACCTTTTGCTGATGTTCTGGAAGTTTCCATAAGCGGTTTAATTCCTTTTCATCAGGGACAAAATCATTGGTAGTTAGGACATCAAGAGAACTTGTCCTCTTGTGGGCTTCAGGTTTCATGTCACTGGGTGTTGGGATACCTGGATCAGTAGCAGCTTCGTAATAGACTTTAGGGATAGTCTTGGAAAAATCTACTCCTTGGAATTTTCCATGATCTATGTCAAGTTTTTCATCTTCTTCCGTGGGGTTAAAAGAAGAAGGTCTGGCTGAAGACATTCTTCTACTCGAAGAAGT
>JAJONR010006637.1:0-17264 GCA_029582245.1 Solanum etuberosum | reverse complement strand
GGTTAAGGATTCAAGCTCTGAAACCCCAACTCTTGAGTCAGTTCCAGTAGTTAATGAGTTCCCAGAAGTGTTTCCAGAAGATCTTCCCGGAGTTCCTCTCAAAAGGGAAATCGACTTTGGAATTGATCTCCTTCAAGATACCCAGCCTATTTCTATTCCTCCTTACAGAATGGCTCCAGCTGAGCTTAAGGAATTGAAAGAGCAGTTGAAAGACCTTCTAGATAAGGGCTTCATCAGACCTAGTATTTCTCCATAGGGTGCACCAGTGTTGTTTGTGAAAAAGAAAGATGGTTCTCTCAGGATGTGCATTGAATATCGGCAGTTGAACAAAGTCACAATCAAGAATAAGTATCCCATCCCCAGTATTGATGACTTGTTTGACCAACTTCAGGATGACAGTCATTTTTCGAAGATAGACCTCTGATCTGGTTATCACCAACTCAGAGTCAGAGATAGTGATATTCCGAAAACAACCATCAGAACTCAGTATGATCATTATGAATTCTTAGTTATGTCATTTGGACTTGTTCGTTATCGTCTTTATTGATGATATCCTCATTTACCCGAGGAATGAGGAAGAACATGCGACTCATTTGAGAGTTGTTCTGCAAACTCTCAAAGATTGCCAGTTGTTTGCTAAATTTCAGCAAATGTGAGTTTTGGTTACAATCAGTTGCTTTCCTTGGGCATATAGTATCCAGCGAAAGGATCCTAGTGGATTCTCAGAAAATAGAAGCAGTGAAACAATGGCCCAGACCTACCTCTCCTACAGCTATCAAAATTTTCTTGGGTCTAGCAGGTTTTTACCGAAGGTTCGTGGAAGGATTTTCATCCATGGCTTCTCCATTGACTAAGTTGACTCATAAGAAGGTTAAGTTTCAATGGTCATATGATTGTGAGAATAGCTTCGCAAAACTGAAAACTAGGTTGACTACAGCTCCTGTTTTGACTCTACCAGAGGTTCAGACGATTATGTGATCTATTGTGATGCATCCAGAGTCGGCCTAGGTTGTATGTTAGATGCACCGAGGAAATGTTATAGCCTATGCTTCTAGACAGCTTAAGGTGCATGAGAAAAATTATCCGACTCATGACCTCAAGCTTGTAGCAGTGGTGTTTGCACTTAAGATTTGGAGACATTACTTGTATGGTGTTCACGTAGATGTGTTTTCAAACCATAAAAGCCTTCAATATGTGTTCACCCAGAAAGAGTTGAATCTTCGCCAGAGGAGATGGCTTGAATTCCTCAAGGACTATGAAATGAATGTGCTTTACCATCTTGGTAAGGCCAATGTAGTAGCAGATGCCCTTAGTAGACTATCTATGGGTAGTGTAGCACATGTTGAGGAAGAAAGAAAAGAACTAGCAAAGGATGTTCACAGGCTTGCTCGCTTGGGAGTTCGCCTTATGAGCATATCAGATAATGGTGTAACAGTTCAGAATGGGTCAGAATCTTCATTGGTAGAGGAGGTTAAGGAAAAGAAAGACAGTGATCCAATATTGCTTCAACTAAAAGGTGCAGTCCACCAGCAGAGAGTTGAGGTATTCTCCTAAGGGGGAGATGGTGTGCTTCGCTATCAAGGTCGATTATGTGTTCCTAAGGTGGGTGAGTTGAGACAGCAAATTCTTGCAGAAGCCCATAACTCCAGGTATTCTATTCATCCAGGCGCCACTAAGATGTACTGTGATCTGCGAGAAGTTTTTTGGTGGAATGGCATGAAGAAGGATACAACAGGTTTTGTGGCTAAGTGCCCCAATTGTCAGCAAGTGAAGGTAGAACATCAGAAACCAGGGGGTATGACTCAAGAGATCAACATTCCTACTTGGAAGTGGGAAGTGATCAACATGGACTTCATTACAGGTTTACCTCGTACTCGCAGATAGCATGATTCCATTTGGGTGATAGTAAAAAGAGTTACCAAGTTTGCACGCTTTTTGGTTGTTAAGACTACAGACTCGGCGGAGGACTACACAAAGCTTTAAATTAATGAGATACTCAGTTTGCATGGGGTTCCTTTGTCTATCATCTCAGATAGAGGTCCTCAGTTTACCTCTCATTTCTAGAAGTCATTTCATACAGGTCTTTGTACTCAGGTTAATCTTAGCACAGCGTTTCATCTGCAGACGGATGGTCAGGCAGAGCGTACCATTTAGACCTTAGAGGACATGTTGAGAGCTTGTGTGATCGACTTCAAGGGTAGTTGGGATTATCACCTTCATCTTATAGAGTTCGCCTACAATAATAGCTACCATTACAGCATTCAGATGGCCCCTTTTGAGGCATTGTATGGGCGTAGATGTAGATCTCCAGTTGGTTGGTTTGAAGTAGGTGAAACAGCCTTCATAGGACCAGATTCGGTTCATGAGTCTATGGAAAAAGTGCAACTCATTAGAGATAGACTTAAGACAGCCCAGAGTCACCAGAAGTCCTATGCAGATGTAAGGAGAATGGACTTGGAGTTCCAAGTTGATGATTGGGTTTTCCTGAAAGTGTCACCTATGAAGGGGGTGATGAGGTTTGGCAAGAAAGGAAAGCTCAGTCCTAGATATGTAGGCCCTTACAAGGTCTTGAAAAGGGTTGGTAAAGTGTCTTACGAGTTAGAGTTTCCAGTAGAACTAGCAACAGTGCATCCGGTCTTTCACGTTTCGTTGTTGAAGAAATGTGTGGGTGATCCAGCATCCATAGTACCTTTAAAGAGTGTGGCTGTGAAAGATAGTCTCACTTATGAGGATGTGCCAGTTGAGATTCTTGATCGTCAGGTTAGAAGGTTGAGAAACAAAGAAGTCGCTTCAGTTAAGGTTTTGTGGAGGAGTTAGTCCGTAGAGGGAGCTACTTGGGAAGCAGAAGAAGTCATGAAGGCCAAGTATACTCAACTATTTCCTTCCGATTCCACTCCAGCTTGAGGTAATAGTTCCTCTTCAGTTTTTCAGATATTCATACATAGAATCAGTCATAGTATCATGTTCCTTTAGTTGGTACTTGGATTTTTCAGTGTATTTGCATGTTCTTGGAACTCGGTTCAGTCAAAAATTAGTTTTCAGAAAATAGTGGTAGGGTTTGCAACTCTTTCCCTCCATATTCAGCTAGTTTAGTCTTCATTCGAGGACGAATGTTCCCAAGGGAGAGATAACGTAACACCCCGTATCCTAGAAAGACCAGATTGCAGATTTGAGAAGCTACAGGTGCCACCTATGGGCACCACCTATGGACCGTAGGGTAACCCACGGTCCGTCCTGGTGGTTTGTGGTTCACCGCCTAGAGCCACTCCCAGAAAAGCCCAGAAAAATTATTCTAAGTCCAGACCTACGCCAGGACCGACAGACCGTAGGTCAGACAACGGTCCGTGGTCCAGGGCTGTAGGTCGGACCCCATATTTCTAGCCCAGAACTCTAGAAAATTCAGCCAAGGCATGACCCACGTCCAGGACCTACGGACCGTAGGTCAGACCACGGTCCGTGGATCGTGGCCTTCAGGTCCAAGCCCCAGACGCCAGTCGACGGACGACCAGCACGGACCGTCGATCCAGCCACGGTCCGTCAGTCCAGCCACGGTCCTTCGGTTGGTTCGACAGCAGTTAAGTCAGGGGTCTTTTGGTCGTTTCCTTATGCGTTGGACTCCTAAACTACGTCGTTTAACCCCCTAAATTACATAGTTTTGGTCAGTTTAAGCCTAGTAACTTAATTAGAATTTACCCTAGTCAATTCATTCTCCAAAATTTAGCAAACTTAGAGCAAAAAGGGAGAAAGAGGCGACCCAAACTTTTCCAAGAACGCAACGAGTTTTCTTCAGTTCCATCCCCGAATTCGAAAGATTTCTCCGTGGAATTTATCACCAGGTATGTGGGATTTCACTAGTGGGTTTCTTTCGCCCATTAGGTCCCTAGAATTCAGTCAGAATCTTGATTCCCTTGATATTATCTAGACCTTGGGTTTATTGAATGTTAGAAATTGTTGGGTTTTAGCTGTTAGAATGATCCAAATCAGATTATCGTGTTGTTTCTCAGTTTCTTGCATGAAATTCAGAACCCTAGCTATGTAGTTCCTTTAGTTCATGAATTACACATGCTAGGCACACTATTTCAGTTCTATACATGCTTCAGTTTACGAATGTCATATTATTAGATATAATTGTTGCATTCTCAGAGTTTGCATGTCAGAACATCGAGCTATCCATGTTTTACAGAATTCAGTTATAATGTGTTAATTTCATAATCAATTGGGAGTAGCTTAATACCGAGTGGACTAGGGTTCCAACTTACCCTCATAGTCCCAGAACTATGTGCCCCGTGGGTTATAAGTCCCTTCTGTGGGCATCATTTTAGTGATCACGCTAGTCATGCCTCTATACCTCTGGCAGGGTATATTGGGACATCTCGATGGGTCGTATACATCAGACTCCACATTTAGCTCATGTGGTTTTATGTCGGTTATTAGTAGCTCCCACAGTACAGTTAGATTCTAGTGCATTGACCAGGTTATCAATTACAGTTTAGTATTCAAACTCAGCATATCATGTACTTGGTCATTGCATTCAGTTAGCTCAGTATTCAGTATATCTCAGTATTTACATTCACTTCAAATTATATCATTTCTCTTATAGCTTTGTTCAGTTATGATTATTGTTCAACTTTACTCTATCCTGCATGCTCAGTACCTTTCAAATACTGACGCATACTCTGCGCTACATCTTCTCGTGATATAGGATCAGGTTCTCAGCTTCCAGATCACGCATAGATCGGTTCCCGATCTTCAGCTCAGTAGTGTCAGTGGTGAGTCCTCATTCTCCGAGGACGATAGACATGTTTCTTTTGCTTTTAGTCTTACTTTCAATTTTTGCTAGATTTAACTGGGGCATGTCCCAGCATTTCTAGTCAGTTAGAGGCTTTATTTCAGACATAGTTAGAATCAGCTTTAGTTTTTGAGTTTGACTTTTCAGTTGTTGTTAAACTCTACGCATTTATATATTCAGATGTAGTATGGGTATTCCCCATCACTTCAGATTTATCTTATGATTAGCTTCCGCACAGTGTTTATTGAATAAGTTCTCTTTAAGTATGCTTATGATATGCCAGCAGGGTTAGCTTGGGGTCACTCGTGATCCGATGTCCCGTGTTCGCGTCCAGGGAGTAGCCTCGGGGAGTGACAAACTTGGTATCAGAGCATTAGGTTTAAGTGTCCCAGGATGTCTGAAAAGTCGCACTAAGTAGAATCCTTTTAATGGGTGTGAAGTGCACCACATCTATTGAGGGGGAAGCTACGAAGTGTTTTAGAAAAGCCACACTTTCTTGATATTCTTATCGTGCGTTGGTATGATCTCTCTCTAACTCATCGTTATGCGTTTCAGATCATTCCTCTCCGCAGAGCTAATGCAAGGAATGCTAACGCAGCTCCTCCAGTCCCAGATCAGGAAGTTTCGAATGCAGAGTTTCGGAACTCTATCCAACTTTTGGCTCAGAGTGTGACTAACTAGAACAACCAGCAGGTTCCAGCTCCTGCAAATGCTAATGTTAGGTCAGCTGCGGCTAGAGTTCGTGATTTTGTTAGGATGAATCCGCCTGAGTTCTTAGGATCGCAAATTGGTGAGGATCCCCAAAACTTCATAGATGAGGTTAAGAAGATCTTTGGAGTGATGCAACTGACATGTAATGACAGGGTAGAGTTGGCATCCTATCAGCTTAAGGATGTAGCTCATATATGGTATACTCAATGGAAGGAGAACAGGGGTACAGATGCAGCTCCTATCACTTGGGAATGCTTTAGTGAGACTTTTCTAGACAGGTTCTTCCCAAGAGAGTTGAGGGAGGCAAGAGCTCAGGAGTTCATGAATTTGAGACGACGTAACATGACAGTCCAAGAGTATGGACTCAAGTTCACCCAACTCTCTAGGTATGCTCCTCACATGGTTGCCGATTCCAGGGCTCAAATGAACAAGTTTATGTATGGAGTGTCAGACTTAGTGAAAACACAGTGCAGAAATGCTATGTTGCTAGAAAATATGAACATCTCTAGGCTTATGACCCATGCTCAGCAGGTTGAGGGAGATAAGCTTAAGGAAATAGCTAAGGACAACAAGAAAGCTAAAACAGGTAACTATGAGTACCCTCAACAGAAATCGGGTGGTGGAAATCACTCTCAGTTTCAGCAGAAATCTTCAGCTCCGGCACCTTCATCAGCTAATGTTCCATCCTCTAGGTTCCGACATGATCAGAAGGTAGGGCATCAGGCTCTAAGTCTCAGGGGATTCTTTCAGGTACCAGAACCTATCCAACTTGTCCTAAGTGTGGTAAGAACCATCTGGGCGAGTGTCTTGCAGGAAAGGAATGACGTTTTGGGTGTGGTCAGTCTGGTCACAAGTTGTGAGATTGTCCTTCTAAACAGGGTCAAGGAGGTAATAATGGTAAAGCTCAGTCCACAACTTCAGCAGCACCAACAGTTCGCCCGACTCAGCATGGTAACTCATATGGTACAGGTGGCTATCAGCGCCAAAATAGGTTGTATGCTCTTTAGGCTCGCCAGGATCAGGAAGATTCTCCTGATGGGGTCACTGGTACGTTACGGGTTTTTAACTTAGATGTTTATGCTTTGTTAGATCCAGGGGCTACTCTTTCCTTTGTAACTCCTTATATAGTAGTCAAATTTGATGTTAGTCCAGAAACTCTCTCAGAACCCTTCTCAGTCTCTAGTCCAGTTGGTGACCCAGTTATAGCTAGACATGTATACAGAAACTGCCCTGTCACAGTCTCTTAGAAAGTCACCTCAGCAGATCTTGTAGAGTTAGAAATGGTAGACTTCGATATCTTTCGAGGCATGGATTGGTTACATTCCTATTATGCCTCAGTCGATTGTAGAACTAGGATTGTTCATTTTCAGTTTTTGGACGAACCAATCTTAGAATGGAAGGGCAGTAGCTTAGCGCCTATGGGTCGATTCATTTCTTACCTTAAGGCAAAAAGATGATATCTAAGGGTTATCTCTATTATGTAGTTCGGGTTAAGGATTCAAGCTCCGAAACCCCAACTCTTGAGTCAGTTCCAGTAGTTAATGAGTTCCCAGAAGTGTTTCCAAAAGATCTTCCCGGAGTTCCTCCCGAAAGGGAAATCGACTTTGGAATTGATCTCCTTCCAGATACCCAGCCTATTTCTATTCCTCCTTACAGAATGGCTCCAGCTGAGCTTAAGGAATTGAAAGAGCAGTTGAAAGACCTTCTAGATAAGGGCTTCATCAGACCTAGTATTTCTCCATGGGGTGCACCAGTGTTGTTTGTGAAAAAGAAAGATGGCTCTCTCAGGATGTGCATTGAATATCGGTAGTTGAACAAAGTCACAATCAAGAATAAGTATCCCATCCCCAGTATTGATGACTTGTTTGACCAACTTCAGGGTGACAGTCATTTTTTGAAGATAGACCTCTGATCTGGTTATCACCAACTCAGAGTCAGATATAGTGATATTCCGAAAACAACCATCAGAACTCAGTATGATCATTATGAATTCTTAGTTACGTCATTTGGACTAACCAATTCTACTGCATTTTTCATGGATTTAATGAACAGGGTATTCAAGCAGTATTTGGACTTGTTCGTTATCGTCTTTATTGATGATATCCTCATTTACCCGAGGAATGAGGAAGAACATGCGACTCATTTGAGAGTTGTTCTGCAAACTCTCAAAGATCGCCAGTTGTTTGCTAAATTTCAGCAAATGTGAGGTTTGGTTACAATCAGTTGCTTTCCTTGGGCATATAGTATCTAGCGAAGGGATCCTAATTGAATTTTCAGAAAATAGAAACAGTGAAACAATGGCCCAGACCTACCTCTCCTACAGATATCAGAATTTTCTTGGGTCTAGTAGGTTATTACCGAAGGTTCGTGGAAGGATTTTCATCCATAGCTTCTCCATTGACTAAGTTGACTCATAAGAAGGTTAAGTTTCAATGGTCAGATGATTGTGAGAATAGCTTCGCAGAACTGAAAACTAGGTTGACTACAGCTCCTGTTTTGACTCTACTAGAGGTTCAGACGGTTATGTGATCTATTGTGATGCATCCAGAGTCGGCCTAGGTTGTGTGTTAGATGCACCAAGGAAAGGTTATAGCCTATGCTTCTAGACAGCTTAAGGTGCATGAGAAAAATTATCCGACTCATGACCTCGAGCTTGTAGCAGTGGTGTTTGCACTTAAGATTTGGAGACATTACTTGTATGGTGTTCACGTAGATGTGTTTACAGACCATAAAAGCCTTCAATATGTGTTCACCCAGAAAGAGTTGAATCTTCGCCAGAGGAGATGGCTTGAATTCCTCAAGGACTATGACATGAATGTGCTTTACCATCTTGGTAAGGCAAATGTAGTAGCAGATGCCCTTAGTAGACTATCTATGGGTAGTGTAGCACATAAGAAAAGAACTAGCAAAGGATGTTCACAGGCTTGCTCGCTTGGGAGTTCGCCTTATGAGCATATCAGATGATGGTGTAACAGTTCAGAATGGGTCAGAATCTTCATTGGTAGAGGAGGTTAAGGAAAAGCAAGACACTGATCCAATATTTCTTCAACTAAAGGGTGCAGTCCACCAGCAGAGAGTTGAGGTATTCTCCCAAGGGGGAGATGGTGTGCTTCGCTATCAAGGTCGATTATGTGTTCCTAAGGTGGGTGAGTTGAGACAGCAGATTCTTGCAGAAGCCCATAACTCTAGGTATTCTATTCATCCAGGGGCCACTAAGATGTACTGTGATCTGCGGGAAGTTTTTTGGTGGAATGGCATGAAGAAGGATACAACAGGTTTTGTGGCTAAGTGCCCTAATTGTCAGCAAGTGAAGGTAGAACATCAGAAACCAGGGGGTATGACTCAAGAGATCAACATTCCTACTTGGAAGTGGGAAGTGATCAACATGGACTTCATTACAGGTTTACCTCGTACTCACAAATAGCATGACTCCATTTGGGTGATAGTAAAAAGAGTTACCAAGTTTGCATGCTTTTTGGCTGTTAAGACTACAGACTCGGCGGAGGACTACGCAAAGCTTTAAATTAATGAGATACTCGGGTTGCATGGGGTTCCTTTATCTATCATCTTAGATAGAGGTCCTCAGTTTACCTCTCATTTCTAGAAGTCATTTCATACAGGTCTTTGTACTCATGTTAATCTTAGCACAGCGTTTCATCCGCAGACGGATGGTCAGGCAGAGCGTACCATTCAGACCTTAGAGGACATGTTGAGAGATTGTGTGATCGACTTCAAGGGTAGTTGGGATGATCACCTTCCTCTTATAGAGTTCGCCTACAATAATAGCTATCATTCCAGCATTCAGATGGCCTCTTTTGAGGCATTGTATGGGCGTAGATGTAGATCTCCAGTTGGTTGGTTTGAAGTAGGTGAAACAACCTTCATAGGACCAGATTCGGTTCATGATGCTATGGAAAAAGTGCAGCTCATTAGATATAGACTTAAGACAGCCCAGAGTCACCAGAAGTCCTATGCAGATGTAAGGAGAATGGACTTGGAGTTCCAAGTTGATGATTGGGTTTTTCTGAAAGTGTCACCTATGAAGGGGGTGATGAGGTTTGGCAAGAAAGGAAAGCTAAGTCCTAGATATGTAGGCCCTTACAAGGTCTTGAAAAGGGTTGGTAAAGTTTCTTACGATTTAGAGGTGCCAGCAGAACTAGCAACAGTGCATCCGTTCTTTCACGTTTCGTTGTTGAAGAAATGTGTGGGTGATCCAGCATCCATAGTACCTTTAGAGAGTGTGGTTGTGAAAGATAGTTTCACTTATGAGGATGTGCCAGTTGAGATTCTTGATCGTCAGGTTAGAAGGTTGAGAAACAAAGAAGTCGCTTCAGTTAAGGTTTTGTGGAGGAGCAGTCCGTAGAGGGAGCTACTTGGGAAGCAGAAGCAGCCATGAAGGCCAAGTATTCTCAACTATTTCCTTCCGATTCCACTCCAGCTTGAGGTAATAGTTCCTCTTCATTTTTTCAGTCATTCATGCGCAGATTCAGTCTTAGTATCATGTTCCTTCAGTTTGTACTTGCATTTTCAGCGTATTTGCATGTTCTTGGAATTCAGTTCAGTCAGAAATCAGTTTTCAAAAATTAGTGGTAGGGTTTGCAGCTCTTTCCCTCCATATTCAGCTAGTTTAGTCTTCATTCGAGGATGAATGTTCCCAAGGGCGAGATAATGTAACACCCTGTATCCTAGAAAGACCAGATTGTAGATTTGAGAAGCTACAGGTGCCACCTATGGGCACCACCTACGGACCGTAGGGTGACCCACGGTCCGTCCTGGTGGTTCGTGGTTCACCACCTGGAGCCCCTCCCAGAAAAGCCCAGAAAAATTATTCTAAGTCCTGACCTACGCCAGGACCTACGGACCGTAGGTTAGACCACGATCCGTGGTCCAGGGCCGTATGTCGGACCCCAGATTTCTAGTCCTGAACTCCAGAAAATTCAGCCAAGGCATGACCCAGGACCTACGGACTGTAAGTGAGACCATGGTCCGTGGTCTAGGTCCGTGGATCGTGGCCTTCAGGTCCAAGCCCAAGACGCCAGTCGATGGACGACCAGCACGGACCGTCGATTCAGCCACGGTCCGTTGGTTGGTCCGGCAATAGTTAAGTCAGGGGTCTTTTGGTCTTTTCCTTATGTGTTGGACCCCTATACTACGGCGTTTAACCCCCTAAACTATGTAGTTTTGGTCAGTTTAAGCCTAGTAACTTAATTAGAACTTACCCTAGTCAATTCATTCTCCAAAATTTAGCAAACTCAGAGCAAAAATGGAGAAAGAGGCGACCCAAACTTTTCCAAGAACACATCGAGTTTTCTTTAGTTCCAGCCCCTAAATCGAAAGATTTCTCAGTGGAATTCATCACCAGGTATGTGGAATTTTACTAGTGGGTTCATTTCGCTCATTAGGTCCCTAGAATTCAGTCAGAATCTTGATTCCCTTGATATTATCTAGACCTAGGGTTTCTTGAATGTTAGAAATTGTTGGGTTTTAGCTGTTAGAATGATCCAAACCGATTATCATGTTGTTCCTCAGTTTCTTGCATGAAATTCAGAACCCTAGCTATGTAGTTCCTTTAGTTCATGAATTACACATGCTAGTCCAGCTATTTCAGTTATATACATGCTTCAGTTTACGAATGTCATATTATTAGATATAATTGTTGCATTCTCAGAGTTTGCATGTCAGAACATCGAGCTATCCATGTTTTTCAGAATTCAGTCATAATGTGTTAATTTCATAATCAATTGGGAGTAGCTTAATACCGAGTGGACTAGGGTTCCAGCGTACCCTTATAGTCCCAAAACTACATGCCCCGTGGGTTGTAAGTCCCCTTTGTGGGCATCATTTTAGTGATCACGCCAGTCATGTCTCTATACCTCTGGCAGGGTATATTGGGTCCTCTCGATGGGGCGTATACATCAGACTCCACATTTAGCTCATGTGGTTGTATGTCGGTTATTAGTAGCTCCCACAATACTGTTAGATTCTAGTGCATTGACCAGGTTATCAGTTACAATTCAGTATTCAGACTCAGCATATCATGTACTTGGTCATTGCATTCAGTTAGCTCAGTATTCAGTATATCTCAGTATTTACATTCAGTTCAGATTATATCATTGCTCTTATTGCTTTGTTCAGTTATGATTATTGTTCAGCTTTACTCTATCCTGCATGCTCAGTACCTTTCAAGTACTAACGCATACTCTGCGCTACATCTTCTCGTGATATAGGTTCAGGTTCTCAGCTTCCAGATTACGCATAGATCGGTTCCCGATCTTCAGCTCAGCAGTATCAGTGGTGAGTCCTCATTCTCCGAGGACGACAGACATGTTTCCTTTGCTTTTAGTCTTAGTTCCATTTTTTGCTAGATTTAGCTGGGGCATGTCCCAGCATTTCTAGTCAGTTAGAGGCTTTATTTCAGACATAGTTAGAATCAACTTTAGTATTTGAGTTTGACTATTCAGTTATTGTTAAACTCCCCGCATTTATATATTCAGATGTAGTATGGGTATTCCCCATCACTTCAGATTTATCTTATGATTAGCTTCCGCAAAGTGTTTATTGATTCAGTTCTCTTTAAGTATGCTTATGATATGCCAGCAGGGTTAGCTTGGGGTCACTCGTGATCCTATGTCCCGTGTCCGCGTCCAGGGGTAGCCTCGGGGCGTGACAATAGTGCAACTCATAAAATGGTACAAACTCCATGACTTGACAACTAAGTCTTTCTTTGTGAGTAGAGACGTGCAGTTTTTGAAACATATTTTTCCCTTTCAAACTGGTAATCCAAGTGCTGAGTTTATAGCCGAGGATGAATTCCTAGTACCTGGCACTAAGATTTTCCCCTTAACTGAACCATGTTTGGATTCTACACATTCAGCAGAAATGTATCCACAAATAGCTTCTGATCCTGAGATTGATCCCTTGATAGACTCACACCTTCCCACTTCAGCAGTACCTGCTACAATGGTTCCTTCTGTGGAGATTTTTCATGATGAGATCCCAACTTGCACTCCTACAACTGAGTATGTGAATGATGATGTTGCAGTTTCTACTAGGAGGACCTCAGGCAGACATATTAAGCCTCCTATTTGGCATAAAGACTTTGTAACGGCTACTAGGGATAGGTCTGCTCATTCTTGTTTGTATCCTATTGCCAACAATATTAACTATAGTGGTTTATCTAGTACATACCAAAGTTATGTGGCCCAGTTCTCAGCAGACATAGAACCAACATCCTATCATCAGACAATACATGATCCAAGATGTATCCAGACAATGAAAGATGAAATTCAAGCCCTTGAGGACAATGGGACTTGGAAAGTGGTACATTTACCAACTGGTAAGAAATCCATTGGATGTAAATGGGTATACAAAATTAAGTACAGGGCTGATGGAGAAGTTGAGAGATTCAAAGATAGACTTGTAGCTAAAGGGGTTCAACCAAAGGGAAGGTCTTGACTATCAAGAAACTTTTTCCCCTGTTGTGAAGATGGTGATTGTGAGAACTGTGATTTCTTTGGCTGCTGTTAGATGTTGGTTTATTCAGCAAATGGATGTTTACAATGCATTCCTGCAAGGTGATTTAAATGAAGAGGTGTATATGCAATTACCATAAGGTTTCAGCAATGGGACTCAGGATCTTTAGGTTTGCAGGTTGCTTAGATCTTTTTATGGTCTGAAATAGGCTTCAAGGCAGTGGAATGTGAAGCTTATATCTGCACTTGTCACAGCTGGATTTAAACAGAGCTATTTAGACTATTCTTTACTAACCAAAATGTCATCAGATGGGATTGTGATTATCCTAATATATGTTTATGACTTATTGATCACAGGTAGTAGCACAACCCTGATAGATGATGCTAAACAAGTTCTGAAAGTCAATTTCAAAATTAAGGACCTAGGGGACCTTAGATATTTTCTTGGGATTGAATTTGCTAGACAGGCAACTAGCATTCTCATGAATCAAAGGAAGTATGCCCTTGAGCTCATTTCAGATTCAGGTTTAAGTGGTTCCAAGACCATTGCCACACATGTTGAGCTAAATCAGAAGTTGACAACTTGTGAGTTTGATAATCATATTGGTGGTCCTCCTGACCCTGTCTTAGCAGATCCAGGGAAGTATCAAAGAATTGTTGGTAGGCTGTTATTTTTTACTATTACCAGGCCGGACATTGCCTTTACTGTCCAAAGTTTAAGCCAGTTCATGCATGCTCCTAAGCAGTCCCACTGGGATGCTGCACTCAGGGTGGTTAAATACATCAAACAAGCTCCAGGTCTTGAAGTTTTATTATCCTCTTCTAGTTCAGCTTAACTCCAAGGTTTTTGTGATGCTGATTGGGGGTCTTGTATAAACACTAGAAGGTCTATTACTGGTTATATGATTAAGTTTGGAGATTCTTTGATCTCTTGAAATCCAAGAAACAGTCAACTATTTCTAGGAGCTCAGCTGAAGCTGAGTACAGGAGTTTAGCCTCACCTGTTGCTGAAATTGTTTGGCTGATTGGACAATTCAAAGAACTCAATGTTGAGCTGCACCTCCAGTTTCTTTGCACTGTGACAGTAGAGCTGCTCTTCAGATTGCTTCCAATTCTGTCTTTCATGAGAGGACAAAGCATATCGACATAGATTGCCATTTCATCCGAGAAAAGGTTCAGACTAGCCTGATTTACATAAAGTACTTGGCTACTGCTGAACAACCTGCTGACATATTAACTAAGGGCCTTGGTCGTTTTCAACACACCTATCTACTTTCCAAGCTAGGGATGAAGAACATCTTCATACCACCTAGCTTGAAGGGGGGGTATTGAGCATGTGAATGATGATGCAGGGTGACATGTCATTTGCTGATTGGACTAGAAGTTAGTTAATTAGAATTGGTTAGATATTTTCCCATTTTCAGTTAGTTAGGTTGTTAGAACTCTGGTTAATAGTTAGATTAAGTTAACTATGGTTAGTAAGAGTTGGTTACTACTACTATATAAACATTGTAATTGGTTCACTGCTGTTTGTAATTTTTGATCTTCTTCTTAATGCAATCTGAAATTCTCTCAACAATGGTGAATGCTTTCATCTGTTTCCCTAGCTTAGAACACAAGCTAGTGATCAATTCGTAGTATTTTACACTTCAGAACCAAGAATTTCCTCATTCTTTTCTTGAGGTCGGAATGGATCCTTATTCACATCAAGTGAACGACCAACCATTGGAGTACTTAATGGATGCGCTTCATCCATACAAAATCTTTTCAACACTTTTTTCTGTGTAGGCAGATTGATGAACAAAAATACCATTTGTTAAATGCTCAATTTGTAAACCAGGCCAAGACATAATTTTGTCTTTCCAAGATCTTTCATTTCAAATTCGTTCTTAAATAATCAATTGCCTTTTGAAGCTCTATTGGAGTTCTAATAAGATTTATGTCATCAACATAAATAGCAAGTACAACAAATTCCGATGTTGTTTTCTTTATAAAAACACATGGGAAAATTGCATCATTTGTATAACCTTCCTTAAATAAATACTCACTAAGAAGGTTATACCACATGGGTCCAGATTGTTTCAAACCATACAATGATCTTTGAAATTTAATTGAATATCTTTTTCGAGATTTTGAACTACATGCTTTAGGCATCGTAAATTCTTCAGGAATTTTCATGTATATCTCATTATCAAGTAATTCATAAAGATAGGATGTAACCACATCCATCAAATTTATTTCAAGTCTCTCATCGACTGTGAAACCAGTGAGATAACACAATGTTATTGCATCCATAATGGGCGAGTATGTCTTTTCATAATCGACACCAGGCCTTTGTGAAAATCCTTGTGCAACAAGGCGTGCTTTATTCCTTTGTATTTCATTTTTCTCAGATATTTTTCGCAAAAAAATCCATTTACAACCAAACAGGTTTAATACCACATGTGCTTGAACTATAGGTCCAAAACTTTCACGCTTGACAAGTGAATTCAACTCTAATTGAATTGCTTCTTGCCATTTTGGCCAATCATTTCTTTGTCGACATTCTATAACATTTGAGGTTCAAGATCCTCACTATCTTGCATGATTTTTTCTTAAAACATCATATGCAAAGACATAATCAACCACTATTTCTGATCGATTCAGATTAGTTTCAACATCTCTTAAATTTATGGATAGTTCATTATTTCCTTGAGTTTCAAATTCATTGATTCCTTCATGGATATCAAAATTTTCAAATTTTGAACTTACATATGAGATTCTTTCATAGTGTCATCTTGACATTTAATCTTACCTTTTCTTGGATTTTGATCCTTAGAGCACAATGATCTACCACGCTTAAGGCGTACTTTTGACTCATTAGCTATAACACTAGTGGATGGTCCTATAGGGACATCAATTCAAATTGGAACATTCTCGGTAGGAATATGTGATTTAGTAATCCTTTTCAAATCTGTAAATGCATCTGGCATTTGATTTGCAATTTTCTGCTGATGAATAATCTTTTGTACTTCTTGCTCACAAATAGAAGAACATGGATCAAGATGAGACAATGATAAAAAAATTCACAAATTTTTTCTTTTTATTTCACTATTTTCTCTCCCTAATTGTGGAAAAACTGTCTCATCAAACTGACAATCTGCAAATCAAGCAGTAAACATGTCTCCAGTTAATGGTTCAAGATAGCAAATAATCAAGGGTGATTCAAACCCAACATATATTTCTAACCTTCTTTGAGGGCCCATCTTAGTGCAGTTTGGTGGTGCCACATGCACATGAACATCACATCCAAAAATTCTTAGATGGAATATATTAGGTTCTTAACCCATAACCAATTGCAATGGAGAAAATTTATGACAATTTATTGGTCTGAGACGAATAAGTGTTGCAGCATGCAAAATTGCATGACCACACACAGAAGTGGACAACCTAGTTTTCATAAGCAATGGTCTTGCTATTAATTGCAAATGTTTAATTAATGACACAGCGAGGCCATTCTGAGTATGAACATGAGCAACAAGGTGTTCAACTCTTATCCCAACTAATAGATAATAATCATTAAATGATTGGGATGAAAACTCTGCAGCATCAGAAAATTGTGCCCTTAATCTTATTATTTGTCTCAACAATTTTGCAAATGCCAGGTTACGAGATGACAATATGCAACACCCCAGAATTTTTTTGAGCTAAGACTCAAACCATCCTTCGTTGTGAGTAGGATTTTACCGAGGAATTTAAAATTTCTTAAGTGTTAAGGTCACTAAATGTAGCACCTTGAGTTCCAAAAAGAACTAAATTGGAAATAGCAAAATCTTAAATTTTGCAAGTTAAGCTTAAGTTATGAGTTTTCGGTCAACTTAAAATGACCATAACTCTCAGTACAGGATGTGTTAGGTCGGCTACAAGATAGCTAATGAAAGGTTTTTGAATTATCTTTCCAACACCACCGAGTTTTCTAAGTTTCGAGGTCGGATGAGTGAGGTATGCCCTTTTGAAGTCAGGCTGTCCAGTTAAGGAAAGTTACCCGAAAAATAGTAAGGGGTACTTTGGTCTTTTCCTTACCAAATCAGATTTAATTCATTTTCAGTTTTATAATCTTAATATACGCCTAGGGTTTTAGTTGAGAGTTCAAGAAAAGAAATGAAGAGAAAAGAGGAGAGAATCAAAGCGTTCGTCGAGGTTCTTGAGTTTTGTTGCGGATTTTCGCCATGGGTTTGATCCCTAAGAGGTATGTAAGCTTCCATAGTGTTGGGTTCATTCACCCACATGCCAATCATGATTTATTCAGCGTA
>JAJONR010006636.1:0-14488 GCA_029582245.1 Solanum etuberosum | reverse complement strand
CACACTATTTCTCAACAATTTAAAGTTCCGGAATCACATACAACTCTCACACTCACAAAGATGAACACATGCATGACTTCACCCATAGGTTTGCCCTTATTTTCCAATCAACATTTGTTTCAGCTCACTCAAGATCACAAAGGTCTTTTCATGGCTTGTAATGGGGCTGAGTGTCAAGGTATGGTCAATTAGGCTCAGTGGCTGCTACCTCCATGAAGTGTGGCCTGATCATCACTTTCCTCCATTTCTTTAACAATTCAAACATTCTCATAATCCACCCCATTATTCAACTTCAAATGAATTACCGGATACCCCATTTCTTTTGCAATTTTCATCACTTTATTTCACAATTTTTTTAATTCTTTTTCTTTGCTTCTTTTCTCTTCTTTTTTTATATGGAGGGGTTCCATCATTTTCAAACCATTACTCAAAGAGGCATTTTTCACACTTCTTGACTTTCCTCCTCTTTTCACCACACCCCTAACTTAGGCTTTTGGCCTAAGTTGGCTATTCACACAAACCACACTTCATAAAAGTTATGGGTAGATGGATAAAGAGGGATCACAATTGTTCAAGTTTCTTCCAAGAAAAGGGTCAGGCTCAATAGGGTTCAAGCAAGGTTCACACATCTCATCCAATTTTGATTAACGTTTCAACTACACCTCATCCAATTCTAGGTGTAAACGATCGTTAAGCAGCATAAAACCCAACAAATGAGTTGGGGTCAAATCCCACAGGGAGCGGTATGTGTTCAAAGTTCAATTAAGAAGTACGAATGTGATCTAACTAGATATAGGAATAGACATTATCGAAAAAGACATGAAACAAGTCAAAGGGGTGACATTAAATGTCAAATGGGGGGTTTTGGTTTGCACTTATCAACTACGATGCAGTCACAAACAGTTTAAGGTAACAATAAGGAGAGGAATTCTCAGGATGTGATTGATTATAGGCTAATGTAGACATATGGGTAATTGCAACTATTAGAAAATAGCTAAATATTAGTGAGTAAGCTAGGCTATAAAGGAGGTAAACTTTCTCTCGAACAATTTACCCCGAATCAAGTTGATTTCTCTCGAACATCAACAAGCATGCAAATTAAGAACAGCCCATACCTTAGTCCATTCACTCTCTCAAGCTGAATGTGTGGAAAAGAGTTTAGGATTCACTCTCTCGAGCTGAACCCAGGTCAACCCAATACCCACAGACCATCAATCAAAAACCTTAGTTCAAAAACCTGTCTCTCGAGCAAGCCAAGAAACAAAGGTAGAACTGCAATTGCAACTACAATTCTTAAATTAACCCACAATAAATGATTGAACTCACTTTTAAATAGCAAATAAACTAACAATTAGCAATACCCATAAGCTAAATCAGCCCATAATCACATAATCACACCCCAAGAATTGGGGTTTTAGCCGAACATCATAAAATGATAAAAATTGTTAACGAATCGATTAGCCATCAACTGGGTACGATGAATTCAAGCTTTACAATGCTTCAATTTGAAGAAAATTCGAAACCCACTTGCGAAATCTCCAAAATGAGTCTCAAAACTCTCAAGTCTACTTAGAAACTTCAGAGAAAACTGTTCTACCCTAAGATGGATTCAAAATTCGATACTAAATTAATGTTCAACATGTAATTTATAGTCGCTGAAAATAAGCCACGAAGGGCCACTCGGCGAAGTAAGTCGGGCTCGCCGAACCACTCGGCGAGCCGCCCTTTGATCTCTTTCATTGCCTTTTCACCTTAGCATTTAGCATCCTCGAGGTCTGTAACTTTGGGCGATCTATCTTTACTTCACGGAACGACTCGGCGATTCGTCGACTGCTCCTTTTCGTCGCCGACTTGGTCTCTTCCTTCAAGGCTTGGCACACATGAACTTTAGGCGGTGAGATTAGCTACTCGGCGACACGCCGAGTGCTCTTGGCGATCTTCAGGCTCACCCTTCTTCATTTCTTCAGCTTGTTTTGTTTCTTTTTGCCTGTTAGTGTCCTTGCTTGGATCCTCAATCCATATACCTGAAAATCAAGGCATTAACATCAGTTTATACCATAAATTAGGCATTTGAGGACACTAAATCTATCAAAACAAACCCCTAAATGAGTCCAAATCTCAGACTCATCAACACCCCAACTTAAACTTTTGCTTGTCCTCAAGTAAAACTCAAGATCAACAGTTCAAAAAGGATGTCTCAAACAGTGTTGCATAAGACTCAACATGAATGCACACAACAAGGCTCAATTTACTCATACAATGATCAATTGTGCACTGAAAGATTCAAATTGTGACTCACCATTATCAAAGATGCTCAAGTTCACAATACTTGCTTCAAATGCAAGTTCAAGCTCAACAAAGGTACTCAAATGCCCTCAGAACAAAGATGATTCCATATTCACACAGTATTTCTCAACAATTTAAAGTTCCGGAATCACATACAACTCTCACACTCACAAAGATGAACACATGCATGACTTTACACATCTCACAAGGTTGGCCACAAAAGAGGTATACTATCAAATTATTTCACTCTTCAAAATTGTTGCCTAAGATCATATCAAGTGCTTGCATTACTTAGTAAACCGGATCAACGGGGCAAATTATAGGTGTCATCACACAATTGTTCAAAGTAATCTCAACACACCAGGAATTGGCACCAATATCAAACAAGACTCCACACTTTTGCTAGTGTGCAATGTTCATCACAAGAGGCTCATTCGATAACCGGCTAGTCACAACGAGATGCTAAAAGTTCACACATTATTTATGCAATTTCATTGGACTCATTGTAGCCGCACATTCATTTCGTTCAATTAAAAGCACTATTCAAGCCATTGGTATTGATCATAACTGATACTCAAATTTGCACAAGAACAGCCACAAGCCACAATCACAAACAATAGGGGTGGCACAAAATTTTAAAATAGGTCAAAACCATTTCCATTCAAAACAAGGAGCCACAAGCTCAACCATCCACAAGATAAAAATCAAATTACATATATAGCTCAAAATACCCACAATTCACAAATAAAACAGAATGACAAGAGGTAGGTATGGAAATACCTCACCCCACCCACAAAAGAAAAGCAGTTGTCCTCAAATGCAACTAAAAACACAAAAATCACAAAAACAACAGAGAGGGAGGTAAAGAATGATCCTGTCTACACATTCGCTCCATCTGTCGGGGCATCAGTGTCCGGGGTCACACTCTGGGGTTGGGCATCAGTAAGACTAAATAATCAATCAAACACGATTTAAGCACAGACCCAACACAAAACAACACAATTTATCGAATGTCTTCGAGTCCAACCACTAATCAAGAGTTCGGGGTTAGGAAAACTAACCTGAATGCCGAATTTAGAATTTAATAAGCTAGGCGGCAATGCAATCCAAATCCAAACACGAGATCAAGAGCACAAAGCAAGTAAAATAGCAAAAATATGGGAAATCAAAAGTGCGAGTGTGAGTGTACGGGGTTAGAAATGGGAGAATATGAAAGATTTTAAAATTTTAAACCGTTTGGACTTTTAAAATCTTTCAGTTCGCAGCCCTTTTGGCGGTGTAAGTCATCCACGCCGAACCACTCGGCGATGCGCTGAGTGGTAACTTACCTCGCCGAGTTTTACAGGACTCCCAGTTATCTTGGGGGTCCAAACGGCGGAAAAAATTGAGCTAGCCGACCTGTTCGGCGAGTCACCGATTAATTAATTGGCCCACCGAGTTTTACAGACCTCCACCTAAAGTTTTGTTGGTCCAACGGCGATCCAAGTCGGGCTCGCCGACCTCTTCGGCGAGACACCGACTAGACTTTATGGCTCACCAAACTGCACATTCTCAAACACACTCCACTTTTTAACCTGCACAATCAACAACCATTATTCAAAATAAAACTTAAAGCATTAAAAACTTGGGTTGCCTCCCAAGAAGCGCCTTATTTATCATCGTGGTACGACGGAGATATCAATTCAAGATACATTTTTGGGATTGGCCATTGCATTATTTCCGTTGACGCTCATCTCCTCCTCTGTTTTACACCAACAACACAAAACCAAAACCAAAAATAAATAGATTCAACTATAACTACAAAGATCACAATTCAACTTCAATAAAAGAATTTCAAACAACACCACTCCCCGGCAGCGGTGCCATTTTGATTTAACGTTTCAACTACACCTCATCCAATTCTAGGTGTAAACGATCGTTAAGCAGTATAAAACCCAACAAATGAGTTGAGGTCGAATCCCACAGAGAGCGGTACATGTTCAAAGTTCAATTAAGAAGTACGAATCTGATCTAACTAGATGTAGGAATAGACATTATCGAAAAAGACATGAAACAAGTCAAAGGGGTGACATTAAATGTTAGATGGGGGGTTTTGGTTTGCAATTATCAACTATGATGCAGTCACAAACAGTTTAAGATAACAATAAGGAGAGGAATTCTCGAGATGTGATTGATTATAGGCTAATGTAGACATATGGGTAATTGCAACTATTAGAAAATAGCTAAATATTAGTGAGTAAGCTAGGCTATAAAGGAGGTAAACTTTCTCTCGAACAATTTACCCCGAATCAAGTTGATTTCTCTCGAACATCAACAAGCATGAAAATTAAGAACAACACACACCTTAGTCCATTCACTCTCTCAAGCTGAATGTGTGGAAAAGGGTTTAGGATTCACTCTCTCGATTTGAACCCAGGTCAACCAATACTCACAGACCATCAATCAAAAACCTTAGTTCTAAAACCTCTCTCTCGAGCAAGTGAAGAACACAAAGGTAGAACTCTATTTGCAACTACAATTCTTAAATTAAACCACAATAAATGATTGAACTCACTTTAAAATAGCATTTAAACTAACAATTAGCAATACCTGTAAGCTAAATCAGCCCAAGAATTGGAGTTTTAGCCGAACATCATAAAAAGATAAAAATCGTTACCGAATCGATTAGCCATCAACTGAGTACGAGGAATTCAAGCTTTACAATGCTCCAATTTGAAGAAAATTTGAAACCCAGTTGCAAAATCTCTAAAATGAGTCTCAAAACTCTCAAGTCTACTTAGAAACTTCAGAGAAAACTGTTCTACCCTAAGATGGATTCAAAATTTGATACTAAATTAATGTTCAACATGTAATTTATAGTCGCCAAAAATAAGCCACGAAGGGCCACTCGGTGAAGTAAGTTGGGCTCGCCAAACCACTCGGCGAGCCACCCTTTGACCTCTTCCATCGCCTTTTCGCCTTAGCATTCAGCATCTTCGAGGTCTGTAACTTTGGACGATCTATCTTTGCTTCGTGGAACGACTCGGTGATTTGCCGACTGCTCTTTTTCATCGCCAACTCGATCTCTTTCTTCAAGGCTTGGCACACTGGAACTTTAGGTGGTGAGATTAGCCACTCAGCGACACGCCGAGTGTTCTTGGCGATCTTCAGGCTTGCCCTTCTTCATTTCTTCAGCTTGTTTTATTCTTTTTTGTCTGTTAGTGTCCTTGCTTTGCTCCTCAATCCATATACCTAAAAATCAAGGCATTAACATCAGTTTATAGCATAAATTAGGCATTTGAGGACAGTAAATTTATCAAAACAAAATTCTAAATGAGTCCAAATCTCAGATTCATCAAGAGTCGAGTGATTTCCCGTTGAGATTCCAGTTCGTGGTTCCTGTTATTACATCGAAAATGATAAGACCAAAGGGAAGAATACAAAATCCTATCTATTCTGCTTGTCTTGAATCTCTTTCTTCAAGTCTTCCTTTGGATATTTAGTTATCACCTCGCCTTCTTCTAGCGGGTAACTTAATCTCAAAATTTGATCTTGAAGTTGGGATTTGATCAGACTTGAACTTGAAACTTGGATCGATTTGTTGACACTCCCCCAAATGACAGTTTGTAGAGTAGTGTGAAATGTTGTT
This sequence comes from Solanum etuberosum, assembly GCA_029582245.1. NCBI lineage: Eukaryota > Viridiplantae > Streptophyta > Magnoliopsida > Solanales > Solanaceae > Solanum > Solanum etuberosum. The sequence goes on along the minus strand of JAJONR010006636.1, from coordinate 8,574 downwards.
CTCTTGATTAGAAAGCTGAGAAGATGATTCATGATATGTTGAGTTGTTACATGAGTCGAAAGAAACTCTAGATGTCATTGACATCTAACATTCTTCATTTCTCTAATTAAAATTAGGACTTTATTCTTGAACTTCAGATTTGTGTACTGCAAAGAGACCTGCATGCCATGACAATAAAACAAATGATACAAAACGAAAATTTTCTGCCCAAGTTTGCACTAGGAAAATTTTTGTGAGTTATTAATAAAAGTTGTAAAAGCCTATACTGGGCATAAAAATAATATTTATTACCCAATATATATATATATATATATATATAAAGTAAAAATAAAAGGGAGATTTGTCCCCAAAATGCAACTAGGGGTTATTGTACCCTGTGAAGACATGAGAATAAAATAGGGGGTTTTGTGCCCTATATGCAATCAGGGGTTGTTGTACCCTCTGAAGACATGAAATATGGAATAGGGATTATCGTGCCCTATATGCAACCAGGGGTTATTGTACCCTGTGAAGACATGAAAAATAGAATAAGGGTAATCGTGCCCTATATACAACCAGGGGTTGTTGTACCCTGTGAAGACATGAAAATAGAATAAGGGTTACTATATGCAACCAGGGGTTGTTGTACCCTGTGAAGACATGAAAAAATAGAATAGGGGTTATCGTGCCCTATATGCAATTAGGGGTTGTTGTACCTTGTGAAGACATGAAAAATAGAATAGGGGTTATCATGCCCTATATGCAACCAGGGGTTGTTGTACCATGTGAAGACATGAAAAATAAAATAGAGGTTATCGTTCCCTATATGCAACCAGGGGTTGTGTACCCTGTGAAGACATGAAAATAGAATAGGGGTTATCGTGCCCTATATGCAACCAGGGGTTATTGTACCCTGTGAAGACATGAAAATAGAATAGGTTTTTTTATATATATATATATATAAAAAAATTAAAAAAAATACTCCAGTCATTTGAAACAAGGAAATTTGAAATTGTCTTTTTCTTGGTGTTTTTTTTTTCAAAATGAATTTCTAGGAAGAATGCTTAATTAATTTTATTTTTTTTGAAATTGAAGAACTTTGAAACTCTTTCTGGATTGTATATTTTTTATTATTATTTTTTTGGTGATTTTTGTTTGTTTTTTTTAAAAACAAAATGACCCTAATTTTGATCGTTCAGAGATATGAAAAACTTATTCGGTTAGACCGAGCCCCATTGTAGGACTGCCTACATATCTTGCCATAGCAAAAATCAAGTCTAACGTAGTTCATATAAATTTAAAAAAAAATTCTTGATGATTTTTTTTTTACAAAAGACATATTTTGAGAAACGAATTCGTTGATGGTTGACAGTGTCTTGACTTTAATTGGTACCAACAATTAGTATTATGCATATAAATCAACGTAAACTACTTTCAAATAAATCTGAGGTCAACTTTGAAGTAATTCATATAGTTTCAAATGGTACCTCAAACATACATAGGTATTTACAGGATCAGTTCATCTTGCATAAATTAAGAGGTTAAATTATTCAGATTCTCATGTTTCAAGTGCCCTCGCAACAAATGCAGTCCTACTCCACATAAGAGAAGTGTTCTAATGTTTGGACTATTTAGAAGTCACTCACACTCCGAAATATGTTCAATGCATGAGATTGAGATACCATATGATTGGCCCTCATGTAAGTATCCACTAATGTGAGTACACAAAAAATAGGATTAAATAGGACTTGTCATTGGCTTGTAATGTAGGCTTAGGAAAGGTAGGATATTCATTTGGGATAAAGTGACTATTTCCTCCTCAAAAGTTGCATTATGCTCTCAAATGTTTTTCATTTTTTCATTTGACCTTTGTTTTCTTGGAAGCTTCTTCTCATTTATTTTCTTTTTTTCCTGTCATTTTCCCTCCTTGTCGTCGAAGGCTTCTTTTTTCATTTTTTTTAGCTTTTCTTGGTCTGTTTTTTCTTTTTAAAATTTTCACTTTGTTGCCCAACTTAAATCTTTGGCGATGTGTAGATAATTGATAGTGCGCTTAAGGAGGTAGGACCAAGGGATAGTGCATTTATGCACTCAAAGGATATATGTTAAGATGTGGTTATTAAAATAAAAAGGTTTCAGGCTTGAAATGGGAGTTCAATGGATAACATATCATTTGGTAGGTTTTAAAGGCACAATCGGATCAAAGAAAGCCTGTAATCCTTTTCCAAGTTAAATGTTGGTCAAAATTTTGCTTCAACAAACATTCGGGGCAAGTTCTAGATCAACAAAGTCATGTCATTGAATTTTATATCTAAAGCTCACCACACAACGCACATGAAACAATGAGGTGGATTTGTTTTAGTCTTAACTTTAAGCACGATTATTTCTCAAGTATTACGTAAATATAGCAAGAGGTACCAAAAGAATCTACGGATCACAACAAAGTTGGTCTATCTTGAAAAATAGTTTAACACATTTATTTTTCTCATGCAAACTCCCAAGTATGCTGGTACCAACCAAGTAAAAAAAAAAAATTAAAAAAAAATCCTTTTAAAGAAACAATTTTTTTTTTATCTTTTTTTTTAGATTTTAAAAGAAGGAATAGAAACATTTTTATTCGAATTTTGAATAATCATTTTAAAAAATCTTTTTTTTTCTTGCCCCAGTTTTCGTGATGAGGACTTTCTAGATTTTTCCTTCGTTGGACCGAACCTCAAAATAAGGCTTTGGTGGATTTCAGTTATTGAAAAACTATTATCAATTAAGTTTTGGTGGATTTCAGTTATTGAAAAACTATTATCAATCAAGATGGTGCATTTAATATACCATTTATGAACAATAACAATTTGCATCATTCCTAAAAACATACATTGTCTAGGATCATGATTAAAGGGTTTTGCAAGAGTATCTTCTTCAACAATAGTTTTTCCTTTGTTATTAACAGTTTCTATCTGAGTAAGTCTATGATCACAAATCATTTGATTTTGTTTAAGAGATTTAATCTCATTTTTAAAATTTTCAATTTCATCTTTCAAATCATCAAAGGAAGAATCTCTTGTATGAGTAGTCTGTTTATTAAGTTTGTTATTAATTTCAGATAATGAATAAGGTGCAACATATTCAAGTTCAAAATCATTCTTTTGTTTTTCTGAAATTTTTGAAGAACTTGAACTAGCATTATTATTTGCAGCTAAATGAATAATTTTTTCTCGAAGATCATTATCAGTGACTTCTTTCAAAAGTTCTATCACATTATCAGATGTAATAGTATTTACATTTAAATCTTGAAATTGAGATTGTAATTTATAAAATTCATCATTTTCACAAGAACATATATCACCATGACAGGTATTGCAAATATTCATTTTATCATGCTGATTACTATCAGATATATCAAGCAAATCAACTTCTTCTTCAGAACCTGAATCAGAATCGTAATCAGACTCAGAACCAGAAGTTTATAACAAACTGTAAATCTTGTCATGTACTCCTTCATCAAGTTCTAAGGTTTTCAGCTTTTCAAGCTTACAATTTGGTGCTATGTGACCGAAATTTTCACATCTATAACACTTGATTTTAGCGAGATCACGCTTAGACCTATTTTTGGTAAATCTATTATACTTACAGATGGCTTTTCTAGCGTCGCGCTCTTTCTTAGATCTATGTCTAGACCTCTTTTTTCTATAAGGTTTATCAGGGTTGGAGTATTTAGAATCCCTATATTTCTTTTTCTTACTATAAGCAGAAGTATCAGGTAAACCGAACTGGATACAAAAGTCTCCCAGCTGAGATTTTTCTTTAAGCCTATCCATAATAAGTTGTCTAGATAATTTTAATTCATTGCACAAATTTAATCCTTCTTGAGTGCAAACTCCTATCAGCTTACCATAAGTATAATCCTTATAAGGAATTTCACCATGATTATTTCTCAGAGCTTTTCTAACTCTTTCGGCGAATAAAGGGGGAAGGCCATCTATAAACTTAGATTTCCAATGTTCATTCTTATTTTCGGATAATTCCATCACTATACTCATGTAAGTATCTTGATACCATCTAAATTCACTTAAGGTTCTACATCGTAGACTATTTAATAAGGTACGAACAGTCTCATACTGATTGGTAAATCTACCATTAAAGTGTTCTAAAATGGTCAAAACTAAAGTATAAACAACGCCTTCTCTATTTTTTACTAGAGTCATGCCTAAGTTATCAACACCTTCATTATCAGCAATAGCATTTATCACCGCTGCTTTTTGCTCAATACTCATATAATTATCCACCAACCTCTGAGTTAGCCAGTAAAACCTGCAATAATCATTTTGTAAATATTTCTATCTGTATTTTTAACACTTTTACAAATAGTTGCATACATAAGCATTCTGTGAACAAGAATGGTTAATTGTCTATCAGTCAATCCAGCAAGATTTCATTCATAAATTTCAGACCCACTATAAGAAATATTAGTCTGATTCCATTCTCGTTCCTCTATTAACACATCTTGAGGAGTTGGTCTGGGATAATAATAGGTATGCATGCTTGGTTTATGGGCATACTTAGTATTATTATTCTTTTTAGGATATCCACAAAGTTTATTAAATTCTGAAGAAACATGATTTTTAAAATCAAAAGTATTTTCCATTTCCTCCGCAAAATTTTCTGACAAATCAATAGGCTTTGCACCTAATCCTGACAATTTTTTATCAAAAAGTTCTTCTAAATCATTTAATGAGTTAAATTTAAAATCCTGAATCTCAGGAGGCCTTTGCACATGAGTAGAAACAATTTGAACTTCTGACTTACTTTTAGAAGTAGAGACAATATCAGAAGTCTTTATATTATTTTTCATTTGAATTACTAAAGCAGTTAATTCATCCAATTTTTTGTCAAGAGAACTAATATGTTCTCCCAAAACTTTAACATAAAGACTCAAATAATTATATTATATTATATTATATTATATTATATTAATATTATAGAACCTTAGGCGAATTTAGATTGTATAAAGATACTTACATGAGTAGGGTGATGGAATTACCCGAAAATAAGTATGGACATTGGAAAGCTAAGTTTATAGATGGCCTTCCCCCTTTATTCGCCGAAAGAGTTAGAAAAGCTCTGAGAAATAATCATGGTGAAATTCCTTATAAGGATTATACCTATGGTAAGCTGATAGGAGTTTGCACTCAAGAAGGATTAAATTTGTGCAATGAATTAAAATTATCTAGACAGCTTAAGATGGATAGGCTTAAAGAAAAATCTCAGCTGGGAGACTTTTGTACCCAGTTCGGTTTACCTGATACTTTTGCTTATAGTAAGAAAAAGAAATATAGGCATTCTAAATACTCCAACCCTGATAAACCTTATAGAAAAAAGAGGTCTAGACATAGATCTAAGGAAGAGTGCGACGCTAGAAAAGCCTTATGTAAGTCTAATAGATATTATATTATATTATATTATATTATTATTCATTATTAAAAAAAATAACCTAAACTAACATAAACTATCCCACTACCTACATTTCCTCCCACTCTCCCTCACAATTCCACTCACCATCTACCACAACTCCATAACAGCAACACTCCACTCATACCCCTATATATACACGATAGACAACAATCAGAGAGTGGGGATTTTTGGCAAAAAATACAACACACAAAACACACACATACGTACAAATCTCTCACCCAAAATAAAGAAGAACACCACCATTTTCAATTCACATACATACTTCCCCCCAAGCACAACACATAAACACACCCACCCAAAGAACACACGGACAGAACAAAAAACAAAGCTTGAGGTCGAAGTCTTGATGTTCGTAGTTTAAAGTTTGTGGACCTAAAAGTTAACTTTTGTTAACTTTGGAAATCAGTAGATTGTAGATGCTTTGTTGTTATGAATTAATCTTCGCCAAAAGGTAACACTTGATCATCATTGTATGATTTAATTTCACAATTATATAAGACTTGATCCAACATTACAAAGTTGTGTATTCTATGCATGTTTAAGTTTGACTTTATAATATTGAAATATATGTGAACCTTTTATATCGTTAAGTTTAATGTAAAATTTGTACATCATATGATTATTTCTCAGATGCTTAAATGTCTATTTTTTTCAACTTATTGTGGATTTTAAATATGAAACTTGATGTTTTATGTTATGTAATTAATTAATATTTGAATGAGACTTGATTTTTATGAAGTGAGTTACTTTTTCACTTTGTATGCTCAATAATATTACTCATTGTGTGATAAAAAAGAAGAACGTAAAATCTACAATTTTCTTTGCATTTTTTTAGTGATGAATCAATGTATTAAATTGACAAGTTTAAGTTGACCTATGTAATTAACTTCGCCTTTAGTGAGTTACAATGATTACCTTTTAACAAAATATTTTATAATTGTTCACCTTTTACCAAAAGATTTGGGTTTTTAAATGATTTTAATAATAATTTAGTTTCTTTGAATTAAATCGTTAGGAATATGATTAGGTCCACAATAATAATAGGCAAATTTTACTACGTAGTTGAAGAGCATTACAGAAATTTTAGGTGTGACAAACAAATAATTTGTGGCAAGATTAGAAAGCGTTGCTACCAATACACCACACACTAATAAAAACAAGACAGTTTTAAGCAGTTTAAAATTAAAGCAAAGAAAGCGGGAGTAGACATTTTTTAGCTAATAAGTATAATATATCCAAAATTTAATTCAAGCCCTATATAAGTCAATAAAGCGACCGTGCTAGAACCACGGGATTTGAGGGGTGCCTGACACCTTCCCCTCGGTCAACAAAATTCCTTACCCGAATTTCTAGTTCGCAGACCAATAAAAAAGAGTCAAACTTTCTTTTGATTAGGGATTCAAATAAGGTGACTTGGAACACCAAAACTCAATTTCAAGTGACGACTCTGAAATAAAATAATCCCTTTTCAAAATGTCACTTTAATTGGAAAAACTCTATTTTCAAAACATTAATTTTGAGAAAAATAGGGGTGTGACAGATGGCGACTCTGTTGGGAATAACCAAAGTTCGAGCTTGTAATTATTGACTTATGTATGATTTTATTTATTTGTTTATGTTTTTTTTGGATATTGTATTTGTTGGCATAATATGATAATCGTCTACTTATTTACTGATTTGATATTATTTGAATTGTATTTATCTGTCTTTTCTTGCGGACCCCTCTAAGTCTTCAATAATACCATTACGAAAATTGCGACTGCGCACCCCAATTTTGTCAAGATAGCCAGTGGATCTACGGTTCATGGTGAAGGATTTTAGTCACACGTGTTTAAAATGAGGAGCACCCACACACAAAGCCTGAAACCGCTGCTACCGGTACACTGCTACTCTCCAACTCGAGTTGTCCGCTCGTTTTATAACCAGTCTAGATATGTTTCTCCATCAAGTTTAACCTTAGTAAAACTGAAACCAAATATGATTATCCCTAGTAGTTTCCACTTATTTGAATCATTTGCATTTGACTTAATGAGATTCGACATATAGGAATCGGATCCGTCTAGGATAGATACCCTAATTTATTTGACCACCTAAATTATTTTATACGCTACCTGAAAATGTATATATTTGGAAGGTCTTTGCATATAAACCAAATCTATGGTGATCAACGAAATGAAGAAAAAAATTCTTAGATTTTTAGATTAAAAAAGACATAGAAAAAAACAAATTACAAAAAGAATTTCTTATTTAAGAAGTTTTTTTTTTTTGCATTTCTTACAAAAAGGAAAAAAAATTCACTTCTAAACAAAAATCACAACAACAATTTTTTTTTTAATTATGTATAGTTCACAAAAAAAGAAACTTCAAAAGTTTTTATATCACTTTAAACGAAGAATATAGTTGCATTTGTCAACAAATTTCTAATCTTTCAAAAAAAGTCATTTAACTGTCCAATCTGGACGAACTACGCACATCTGATTCTCAACTCAATGAGATACGTAGGCAACCCTCCTCGAGTTCGGTGATCCTTATTGAAAAAATATATAATCAATTAAATGAATAAATGTTTTGGTCTTTATTGAAAAGCTTAAACAACAAAAGTTTTTTTTCCTTATCTCAAAATCTAAAAAAAAAAAGTTTGTTTAGTTTATTTCATTTATTTCTAAACTATGTTTGACCTGATTCTTACTTTGACAAGATGGTGCATTTAATATACTATTTATGAGCAGTAACAAATTTGCATCATTCCTAAAAACATACATTGTCTAGGATCATGATTAAAGGGTTTTGCAAGAGTATCTTCTTCAACAATATTTTTTCCTTTGTTATTAACAGTCTCTATCTGAGTAAGTCTATGATCACAAATCATTTGATTTTGTTTAAGAGATTTAATCTCATTTTTAAAATTTTCAATTTCATCTTTCAAATCATCAAAGGAAGAATCTCTTGTATGAGTAGTCTAGTTATTAAGTCTGTTATTAATTTCTGACAATGAATAAGGTGCAGCATATTCAAATTCAAAATCATTCTTTTGTTTTTCTGAATTTTTTGAAGAACTTGAACTAGCATTATTATTTGCAGCTAAATGAATAATTTTTTCTCGAAGATCATTATCAGTGACTTCTTTCAAAA
>JAJONR010006635.1:0-24484 GCA_029582245.1 Solanum etuberosum | reverse complement strand
ACCCTTAGTGGCTAACAAAATTCACCATTGATATCTTATTTTTAGCTCCAAAGAAAGAACTCCATAAAATCTAACACCATTTTCTCTACTTTCTCCAATAAAATTTATTATTTACACTTTCCTAAAATATTATTCCACCGAACTAATATCCATTTTTATTTTAAGTAAGATAAAATATCAAATTTTACTAGAGAAAGTAGAGGCAATCGTGTTAGATTTCATGGAGTTTTTCTGCGAAGCTAACAAAGAAGACAACATTGGTGGATTTTGTTAGCCATGTAGGGTCCACAGTTAAATTTAACACTTTATTTTATAAATTTTTTAGGTTTAATTTATGGTAAATGAATAAAATGAACACATTTTTGTAACACCTCGGAAGTTGGAAAGTTGAAATGAAAAGAAAAATGCAGAAAATTGACTAAAGCAATGGTCTACGAGTCTGACCTACGGACCGTAGAAAGTCCTACGGATCTGTAACACCTTGGTATTTGAAAGAGCTAAATTTAGAAAGAACCAATTTGGAACTTGAACCCAACATATTATTATCATGACGCACCGAGACTTTAACTCGATGTCTTACCCACTGGGTGCGGTGAAACTTAAATTCACCGTCTTACCCTCAATCAATGTCTTAATAAACCAAATGCGTTTCCACAAAATAAATATCGAAAACCATAAATATCATCTGGATTTGACTTAAAACATAAAAAAAAATAAACAAAATTAATTAATCAGAACAACATGTTGGAATCATATAAAAGTCTCAAGTAAGAATAAATTAAAACCTTTTAATAGTCCCCCTTATTATTGTTATGAAGATTATCATAATTTACTAACCATTTTAAAATAATAACAAAACAAGCTTTGTTAGTACAAATAATATATAAAATATGAAGTATACATTGCAGCTGAAGAATTACTAGGACAATTCATAAAAATCAAGAAATACCTATCATTGATTTTTGACGGAGAATGAACAATTCGTGCTGATAACGTATTGTAAAACTTAAGAACAAACGAACAATATAAAGAGGAAGACAAGAATAATATAAGACAAGGAACAATTTAAGATAACTTTCTTTCTTTCAAGTGTTCACTGAATCATCAAGTGTATACAATATGAACCCTTATGCCTCTATTATAGTGTAACATAGAGTCATACAAATGGTTAGTCATAAACATGACATTAAACATAAATATAATGGAGGAGTTTATGGAGGTAAAAGGTTACAAGAATAATGATCATAAAGGTGGAGGTTATTTCATAATGGAGGGAAGTAATGTACTAACTTCTTGGTGTAGGGGACATCCACACTATATTATTTTATAACAATTTATCATTTTTCCCAAATAATTATCTTTTAATTACTATCCTTATATTTCAAACTTTGATATTAATTTAAGTTATAACTAAATTTTACTTATTCATAAGATGTAAAAACTCTTAATATTTAGTAATTTAGATTTGACTATTTTTGACAAAGTAAATCAGGAGTTAGAAATCCTAATCACATTGCAATGTTATTATTTTTGCAAAGTAAACAATAGTACGTAGGAGTTCGATAAAGCGACCAAAATGGTCCTTAATGTATAGATAATGTTTTATTTGGGTCCTTAATATATTTCACTTAATTGAAATGGTCCTTAGTGTACAATAAATGTATTCATTTTGGTCCTTAATATATTTCACTTGATTGAAATGATCATTGGTGTATAACAGAAGGTGTTCATTTTGTTCTTTTACCCAAAATCTAATATACTTATTTTTTTTAAAAAAGTTTTAAACTAAACTATGGACCCTTAGTGGCTAACAAAATTCACCATTGATATCTTATTTTTAGCTCCAAAGAAAGAACTCCATAAAATCTAACACCATTTTCTCTACTTTCTCCAACAAAATTTATTATTTTCTCTTTCCTAAAATATTATTCCACCGAACTAATATCCATTTTTTTAAGCAAGAGAAAATAACAAATTTTATTAGAGAAACTAGAGGCAATCGTGTTAGATTTCATGGAGTTTTTCTGCGAAGCAAACAAAGAAGACAACATTGGCGGATTTTGTTAGCCATGTGGGGTCCACAGTTAAATTAAAAACTCTATTTTATAAAAAAATTAGGTTGAATTTATGGTAAATGACCAAAATGAACACATTTGTGTAACACCTCGGAAGTTGGAAAGTTGAAATGAAAAGAAAAATGCAGAAAATTGACTGAAGCAATGGTCTACGAGTCTGACTTACGGACCAAAGAAAGTCCTACGGATCTGTAACACCTTGGTATTTGAAAGAGCCAAATTTAGAAAGAACCAATTTGGAAATGGCGATATCTGAAACTTTGCAAGTTATGCTTAAGTTGTGAGTTTTGAGTGAACTTCAAACGACCATAACTTTCAGTACAGGATGAGTTAGGTGGCCCATAAGATATCAAATGAAAGGTCTTGGAATCTTCTTTCCAACGCCACTAAGTTTGCTAATTTTTAAGCTCGTATGAGGGATATATACCTGTTTGAAGTCGGGTTATCCAGTTAAGGAAAGTTACCCAAAAATATGAGGGGTATTTTGGTCTTTTCCTTACCCAATCTGATGAATTCATTTTTCGTAAATAATTAGTGATCTAAACTGATTTTGTTCAGTTTTCCCAAACCAATTTACACTCAGGTTTTTGAGAGGAGTTCAAGAAGAGGAGAAAAGAGAAAAATCAAGGCGTTCATCAAGTTTTCTTGCGAATCGAAGGTTGTTTCGCCAAGGGTTTAATTCCTAAGAGATATGTGAGTTCTCATAGTGTTGGGTTCGTTCACTCACACACCAATCATGTTATTTTAGCGTAATTTCATTCTTGAAAGTTGAAGGATTTGAGTTCTTGATGAGTTTTCATGAAGTTTCATTCGTAATCTTGATTGTTAAGGTTTTGATGAGTTCTTGAGATAAAAGTTAGTGATTTGAGGTTGTTTTTGAGTAGATTCTCATATACTTGTATCAGATAATTGAATCTAAGGAAAATTTGAGAAAAGAAATCGATTCTAGACGAATTAGGATCAGAAAACGAGAAGAAAATGTCGTCAGAATAGTTCTAGGGAAGGGGTGGCGCGGCGCGCCCCAGATGCGCCAGAGGGTTTGGGGCGGGGCGACAACAGTGCACCAGAATGTGGTCTCTGAAGTTCAAGGGTTGGCGCCCCGCACCAACAGTGCGCCCTGGTCGGCTGCCCCCACCATTTTCCATCATTTAGCCGTCTAAGTTCTCTTAAAGTGTACCTTCACTCCCTATTTATTTTAACTACTTCTAAACATTTAGAAATAATTCACAACGTGAATCATAACCTTGAATTAATAATTCAAATTCAAGGTAGAGCTAAGAGTCAAGTCTTGAGAGTTTTTCTAGTCATTTTAAAAAGTCCTTTTACAATCTTTTAAACTTATTTTAAGACTTTAGCATTGAGTTTGAGAAAGAGTAGAGTTAAGTTCATTTTCTTTAAAATGATATATGGGAACTAAGTATTCCCAAGAGAAATGTTTTTACATTTAAGAAAAGAGGAAACACTGATTTCCAAAAGAGTTCATGAGCAGTTTTGAGTATCATCTCTTTTAAGAGAAAACCTTTTGAGTAATAATCTCAAAGTTAAGGAAGAGGAAATGTTTTCTTTAAAACCTAATGAGCTAAGTTGTATTTTAGGAGTAGTATTGAGCACCGATATGGGGGAGAGTTCTAACGACTCACAACCCCCATAAACCATGTAGCCAACGTGGGTAGAAAAGGGTCATACTTTTTAGATGATTCCTTAATTACTTTTTAGCATAGACTAGTGGATCCACTTAGTTGAGGAGTTCTATACCCCGACAAAGTGTAGGACAGTTCTGGCAGCGTGGGCTAGACGTTGTATCATCACATAGCTCATAGTGATGGTTTTCAGTTAGAGAATCTCCCAAATAGAGTTTACTTTGTATTTTCGCATACAAATTGAGTTATATTATATTTTCTAATACACTGAGTTATTGTATATTGTTTTAAAGCTTTTCTTTATACTGCATTATTTCTATTTCTTTATAATAAAATGAGGTTGAGTTGAGTTGAGACGAGGTAAGTGTTTCTTCAGTTCCAGTTCAAGCTTATGTCATGTTTTAGAATTCCCCTCACATGCTCGTACATTCCATGTACTGACGTCATTTGTCCTGCATCTTTTATGATGCATATACAGGTAATCAGGATTAGCATCCAGTGCCTCGTTGATCCAGTTGAGTTCCAGAGTTGTTTGGTGAGCCTCATTGCTTCTGGAGGATCCCTTCTTTATATTTTTCCAGTATTTCAGTTTGTTCGGATGATCGAGGGTCTTGTCCAGACATCCCTCATAGTATTAGAGGCTTCATAGATAGATAGATAGTAGTTCATGAGTCTTGTTCATTTCAATTGTTATGTTTTAGACTTGAGTTGCCTCTTTGGCTAGTTGAATGTTTATTTCTAAAATATTCTTAGTTTATCTTTTGAGTCAGTTGAGTAAAGTTTAACTTTTAAGTTCATCTTTTTTTATGAGTAAGTCTTCCGCTAAGGGTCAATCCAGTCCAAGGTTTGCTTGGGGCCAACAATGATTCTCGAGTGCCGGCCACGTCCAGGGTGTAGGCTCGGGGGGTGACTAACTTGGTATCAAAACTAGGTTTCAAGAGTCGTAGGGTGTCTATGAAGTCGTGTCTGTAGAGTCCTTGTTATCAGTGTGAAGCGTGCCACATCTATAATTAGGAAGCTGTGATATTTAGGAACTATCTCACTTATTTCATACTCTTTTCGTGCGATAAAGTTCATCTCTCTAAAGTTTCCTTCTAATTCGTGCTTGTGCGTATCTTTCAGATCATGCCTCCACGAAGAGCTGTCTGAGGTCATCCTTCTCGAAGGAATGCTGAGGGCCAAGGGGTACCTAATGCACAAAGTGCAACCCCAAGGAGAGGTCACAAATGTTGAGTTCGGGGATGCTATCTGGATGTTGAGTCAAGTGGTGACCAACCAAGCTGGGCAATAAAGAGAGAATCGACAGGATGCGGCTGATACATCCAGAATCCTTGAGTTCTTAAGGATGAATCCTCCGGACTTCACCAGTTCAAGTGTCACTGAGGATCCAAAAAACTTTGTGGAGGAATTGCAGAAAGTGTTTGAGGTTATGCATGTTGCTGATGCTAAGCGAGTGGAACTAGTTGCATACCAACTGAAGGGTGTTGCTAGAGTGTGGTACGACTAATGGAAGAAGAATAGAGCCGAGGGTGCACCAATTGTGAGCTGGGTTGTGTTTGAGGAAGCCTTCATGGGGCGTTTCTTTCCCCATGAACTAAGAGAGACAAAGGTAAGAGAATTCCTCACTCTTAAGCAGGAATCCATGAGTACAGCCTCAAGTTCACCCAACTGTCCTGTTATGCCCCGAAGATGTTTGCTGATATGAGGAGTAGGATGAGTCTGTTTGTTGCTGGGTTGTCTCGTCTGTCAAGTAAGGAGGGCAAGGCAGCTATGCTGATAGGAGATATAGACATAGCAAGGCTGATGATCCATGTGCAACAGGTTGAGGAAGATAAGTTGAGGGATAGAGAAAAGTTCCGAAATAAGAAGGCTAAGACAACATGAAATGAGTCCGGGCAGCAGAAAAGTAATGCAAACCGGTCTTCTTTTCAACACAAGCCAAATGGACCTGCTCCATCATCTGCTAGTGCACCTGCACCAAGGAACATAGGTGAGTTCAAGAATCAGAATTCATAGAACTTTATAGCTAGACCTGCACAGTCTCAAGGTAGTGTGGCACAAGGGGGTAATGGGACTCCTGCATGTGCTAAGTGTGGTGGGAACCACTCAGAAGTGTGTCGTGATGGCTCCACTGGTTGTTTCAAGTGTGGTCAGAATGGTAACTTCATGAGAGAGTGCCCTAAGAACAGGCAAGGTAGTGGTAATGGGGAAATAGAGCCCAATCTTCTTCATTTGCTCCGCCAAATAGAGCTGCACCTAGAGGAGCTACTTCAGGAGTAGGCGGAGGAGCAAACCGTCTGTATGCTATCACTAGTCACCAAAAGCAGGAGAATTCGCCAGATGTTTTCACTGGTATGATCAAAGTCTTTACTCTTGATGTATATGCTTTCCTAGATCCAGGAGCGAGTCTATCTTTTGTGACTCCTTAAATTGCTATGAATTTTGATAATCTTCATGAGCAACTTCTTGAGCCCTTCAGTATTTCCACACCTGTTGGTGAGTCTATTTTAGCTGAGAGAGTTTATCGTAACTGTACCATTTCTATCAATCACAAGGACACCATGGCTGACTTAGTAGAGTTAGACATGGTAGATTTTCATGTTATTCTAGGTATGGACTAGTTTCATGCTTGTTATGCCTCAGTTGATTGTAGAACTCGAGTAGTTAAGTTTCAGTTTCCTAATGAGCCAGTTATAGAGTGGAAAAGTAGTTCAGCAGTGCCTAAGGGTCATTTTATTTCATACCTTAAGGAGAGAAAGTTAGTTTCCAAGGGGTGCATCTATCACTTAGTCCGAGTTAATGACTCTAGTGTTGAGACACCACCTATTCAGTCAGTTCCAGTAGTGAGTGAGTTTCCAGAGGTCTTTCTAGATGATCTTCCCAAAGTCCCTCCTGAGAGAGAAATAGATTTTGGTATAGATATTCTTCCCGATACTCGTCCTATCTCTATTCCGCCATATAGAGTGGCTCCAGCTGAGTTGAAAGAGTTAAAAGAGTAGTTGAAAGACCTTCTTGAGAAAGTTTTCATTCGACCAAGTGTCTCACCTTGGGGAGCTCCGGTCTTATTTGTGAGGAAGAAAGATGGTTCTCTTATAATGTGTATAGATTACCGTCAGTTGAACAAGGTTAATATCAAGAATAAGTATTCTCTTCCAAGAATTGATGATATTTTTGATCAACTTCAGTGTGCCACTTGTTTTTCTAAGATAGACCTCAGATCAGGCTATCATCAGTTGAGAGTAAGAGAAAGTGACATCCCTAAGACAGCCTTCAGGACTCGTTATGGTCATTATGAGTTTCTGGTCATGTCATTTGATTTGACTAATGCTTATGCAGCGTTCATGGATCTTATGAACAGAGTGTTTAAGCCTTATCTATATATGTTTGTTATCGTATTCATTGATGAAATTCTAATCTATTCAAGGAATGAGAAAGATCATGCTAGTCATCTCAGAGTAGTTCTCCAAACTCGAAAGTATAAGGAGTTGTCTGCTAAATTTTCCAAGTGTGAATTTTGGCTTTAGTCTGTGGCATTCTTAGGCCACATTGTTTCTGGTGATGGGATTCGAGTTGACACTCAAAAGATTGAGGCAGTGCAGAACTGGACTAAACCTACATCCCCAACTGATATTGGAAGTTTCTTGGGATTGGCTGGCTATTATAGGAGGTTTGTCGAGGGGTTTTCATCTATTTCATCCCCTTTGACTAAGTTGACTCAGAAAACCATTAAGTTTCAATGGTCTGAAGCTTGTGAGAAAAGCTTTCAGGAATTGAAAACTAGGTTGATCACTGCCTCAGTGTTGACCTTACTGGAAGGAATGCAAGGCTTTATTGTGTATTGTGATGCGTCCAGAGTTGGACTGGGTTGTGTATTGATGCAAAATGGCAAGGTTATAACTTACGCCTCCAGACAACTTAAGGTTCACGAGAGAAATTACCCAACCCATGATCTAGAGTTGGCTGCTGTAGTATTCGCTTTGCAAATATGGCGTCACTATCTTTATGGAGTTCATGTGGATGTGTTCACCGATCACAAGAGTCTTCAGTAGGTGTTCAGTCATAAAGAGCTTAATCTCAGACAGAAGAGGTGGTTAGAGTTACTTAAGGATTATGATATGAGTATTCTCTATCACCCAGGTAAGGCTAATGTTGTTGCTGATGCTTTGAGCAGATTGTCTATGGTAGTACTTCCCATGTTGAGGAAGGAATGAAAGAGTTAGAAAAAGATGTGCACAAACTTGCAAGATTAGGAGTCCGGTCAATGGATTCCAATGAAGGAGGAGTGGTAGTGATGAATGGGGTTGAATCATCATTAGTGTCTGAAGTGAAAGAGAAAAAATATCAAGACCCTGTTTTGCTTGATTTAAAGGCAAATGTTCATAAGCAAAGAGTTATGGCTTTTGAACAAGGGGGAGATGATGTATTGAGGTATCAAGGTAGACTATGTGTACTAAGGGTGGATGAGCTCCAAGAGAGGATCATGGAGGATGCTCATAGCTCCAGATATTCTATCCATCCGGGTTCCACAAAGATGTATCACCACTTGAGAGAAGTCTATTGGTGGAGTAGCATGAAGAAGTGTATTGCAGAGTTCGTTGCTAAGTGCTCGAATTTCCAAAAAGTCAAGGTTGAGCACCAGAGGCCCCGTGGTATGGCCCAAAATATAGATCTTCCAGAATGGAAGTGGGAGATGATCAATATGGATTTTATTACTGGTTTACCACGTTCTCGCAGGCAGCACAATTCGATTTGGGTGATTCTAGATCGAATGACTAAATCAGCCCATTTCTTACCAGTAAAGACTACTTTTTCAGCTGAGGATTATGCTAAGTTATATATTCAAGAGATAGTCAGACTTCATGGAGTTCCGGTGTCCATTATTTCAGATAGAGGTGCGTAATTCACCGCACAATTTTGGAAGTCTTTCCAGAAGGATTTGGTTTCGAAGGTGAACCTTAGTATTGCTTTTCATCCTCAGACTGATGGTCAAGCAGAGCGTACAATGCAGACTTTAGAGGATATGTTGAGGGCGTGTGTGATCAATTTCAAGGGTAATTGGGATAATCACTTACCTCTCATTGAGTTTTCATACAACAATAGTTATCACTCTAGCATCCAGATGGCTCCGTATGAGGCTCTTTATGGGAGAATATGTAGATCTCCTATTGGATGGTTTGAGGTTGGTGAGGCTGGGTTGATAGGATCAGACTTGGTTCATCAAGCTATGGAGAAAGTGAAGACTATTCAAGAAATGTTGAAAACAACGCAGAGTCGTCAGAAATCCTATACAGATGTTAGGAGAAGAGACTTAGAGTTTAAGGTAGACGATTGAGTTTACTTGAAGGTTTCACCCACGAAGGGTGTTATGAGGTTTGGCAAGAAGGGGAATCTTAGTCCCCGGTATATTGGTCCTTACCGGATATCCAAGAGGATTGGCAATGTAGCTTATGAGTTGGAGCTACCGTCAGAGTTAGCAGCAGTCCATCTGTTATTCCACATTTCAATGTTAAAGAAGTGTATGGGCGATCCTTCACTTATTATACCAACTTAAAGTATTGGTATTAAGGATAGATTATCTTATGAGGAGATTCCCGTTCAGATTCTTGATCGTCAGGTTCGCAAGTTGAGAACCAAGGAGGTAGCATCAGTCAAGGTCTTATGGAGGAATCAGTTCGTTGAGGAAGCTACTTGGGAGGGTGAGGAGGATATGAAGAAGAGATACCCACATCTCTTTGATTCCGGAGAAATTCCAAATTAAGGTACTAATCATTTTCTTGGCATTTATTTTAGTTGAAATATTGTGTTACTTTGCATAGTGAGTGTTTTAGCTGGGTGTTAGATGCTACCACCCATAGTTTACTTAGAATAATCTCATTCGAGGACGAATGTGCCCAAGGGGGAGATATTGTAACACCTCGGTATTTGAAAGAGCTAAATTTAGAAAGAACCAATTTGGAAATAGCAAAATCTGAAATTTTGCAAGTTATGCTTAAGTTGTGAGTTTTAAGTCAACTTCAAACGACCATAACTTTCAGTACAGGATGAGTTAGGTGGCCCATAAAATATCAAATGAAAGGTCTTGGAAACCTCTTTCCAACGCCATAAAGTTTGCTAATTTTTGAGCTCATATGAGCGAGATATTCCCATTTGAAGTCGGGCTGTCCAGTTAAGGAAAGTTACCCGAAAATATGAGGGGTATTTTGTTCTTTTCCTTACCCAATCTTATTAATTTGTTTTTAGTAAATAATTAGGGGTCTAAATTGATTTGGTTAAGTTTTCCCTAACCAATTTACTCTTAGGGTTTTGAGAGGAGTTCAAGAAGAAGAGAAAAGAGAAAACTCAAGACGTTCATCAAGTTTTCTTGCGAATCGAAGGTTGTTTCGCCAAGGGTTTAATCCCTAAGAGGTATGTGAGTTCTCATAATGTTGGGTTCGTTCAACCACACACCAATCATGTTATTTCAGCGTAATTTCGTTCTTGAAAGTTGAAGGATTTGAGTTCTTGATGAGTTTTCATGAAGTTTCATTTGTAATCTTGATTGTTAAGGTTTTGATGAGTTCTTGCGATAAAAGTTAGTGATTTGAGGTTATTTTTTGTAGATTCTCGTATACTTGTATTGGGTAATTGAATCTAAGGAAAATTTGAGAAAAGAAATCGATTCTAGATGAATTAGGATCAGAAAATGAGAAGACAAATTCGTCGGAATAGTTCTGGGGGAGGGGTGGCGCACCTTAGATGCGCCAGAGGCTCAGGGGCGGCGCGCCAGCATGTGGTCTATGAATTTCAGGGGCTGGCGCCCCGCGCCAGCAGTGCGCTCGGGTCGTTTGCCCCCACCCTTTTTCCATTGTTTAGCCCGTCTAAGTTCTCTTAAAGTGTACCTTCACTTCCTATTGATTTTAACTACTCTAAACTACTTCTAAATATTTAGAAATCATTCACAACGTGAATCATAACCTTGAATTCATAATTCAAATTCAAGGTAGAGCTAAGAGTCAAGTCTTGAGAGTTCTTTGAGTCATTTTAAAAGTCTTTTTACAATCTTTTAAACTTGTTTTAAGACTTGATCATTGAATTTGAGGAAGAGTAGAGCTAAGTTCATTTTCTTTAAAATGATATATGGGAACTAAGTATTCCCAAGAGAAATGCTTTTACATTTCAGAAAAGAGGAAACACCGATTTCCAAAAGAGTTCATGAGCAGTTTTGAGTATCATCTATTTTAAGAGAAAACCTTTTGAGTAATAATCTCAAAGTTGAGGAAGAGGAAATGTTTTATTTAAAACATAATGAGCTAATTTTTTTTATAGGAGTAGTATTGAGTACCGATATGGGGGAGAGTTCTAACAACTCATAGCCCCCATAAATCATGTAGCCAACCTGGGTAGAAAAGGGTCATACTTTTTAGATGATTCACTTATTGCTTTTTAGCATAGACTAGTGGATTCACTTAGTTGAGGAGTTCTATACCCCGACAATGTATTAGAAAGTTCTTGCAGCGTAGGCTAGATGATGTATCATCACATAACTCATAGTGATGGTTGTCGGTTAGAAAATCTCCCAAACAGCGTTTACTTTGTATTTTTGCATATAAATTGAGTTATATTGTATTTTCTAATACATTGATTTAATGTCTATTGTTTTAAAACTTTTGTTTATACTGCATTATTTCTATTGCTTTATGATGAAATGAGGTTGAGTTGAGTTGAAACGAGATAAGTGTTTCTTCAGTTCCAGTTCAAGCTTATGTCACGTTTTAGAATTCCCCTCACATGCTCGTACATTCCATGTACTGACGCCATTTTGCCTGCATCTTTTATGGTGCGGATACAGGTAACCAGGATCAGCATACATCGCCTCGTTGATACAGTTGAGTTCCAGAGTTATTTGGTGAGCCTCTTTGCTTCCAGAGGATCCCTTCTTTATATTTTTCTGGTATTTCAGTTTGTTAGGATGATCGGGGGTCTTGTCCCGACATCCCTCATAGTATTAGAGGCTTCATAGATAGATAGACAGTAGTTCATGAGTCTTGTTCATTTAAGTTGTTATGTTCTAGACTTGAGTTACCTCTTTGGCTAGTTGAATGTTTATTTCTAAAATCTTCTGAGTTTATCTTTTGAGACAGTTGAGCAAAGTTTAACTTTTAAGTTCATCTTATTTATGAGTAAGTCTTCCGCTAAGAGTTAAGCCAGGCCAAGGTTTCACTTGGGGAAAAAAATGGTTCTCGAGTGTCAGTCACGTCTAGGGTGTAGGCTCAAAGCGTGACAGGGTCGTAGGCTACGGTCCGTAGGAAGTAAATCGTAGAACCCAAGTTGAGTTTTTGGAAAATCAAGTCCCAGTAACTCATTCGACGGTTGACCAGGATGGTCCGTCGAATGTTCTACGGACAGTAGGAAGGTCCCGTAGAAGTGTTCCAGACTTAGTAAAATTTTGGAGTAAAAGTTTAGTTCTACGATTTGGGTCTACGGATCGTAGAAAGTCCTATGGGCCGTAAATATAATCAATGGTATCCAAGATTTTTAATATTATTTTTTTCAAGAGCTTTTTATAGTAGATAATGAAATTATGGAGGAAAACTTTTGTTGATAATCACATGAACTACTCATGTTTTTGTAGGATCCCTTAGTTTTTTGACAATATCTAATAGAAGGATGAAAAATATTAATTTTCAAATACTTGGAGAACGTTTTCTGCCAATTTTTTTTTTAAGAATGTAGCTAAAGTTTGGGGTATAGGTTAAGGATGCGTTTGGCCAAAAACTCATGAAATTAGTTAGGGTTTTTCATCACTTAGGACATCTTCAACCCATAACATCAAATTTTACAACGTAACCAACTCCAATTCACTACATCAAAATTTTGTATTAAAGAGAATATTCTCTATATAATCTTCTCTCTTCAATATTATATATTTTTTATTTCATTTATATTTTCAACATTTTTATATAATACAAATAATAAATAAATAAATAAATAAATAAAAAGAGATTTGATGTGGATGAATAGTGTCACACTATTTACACACTAAAATAGTCTAAGAATTAGTGTTGAGTTGGAAGATTAAAACACCAATTTCTACACCAAAATAGAATTTGATGTAAAATTTGATGTTTGGTTGGAGATGGTCTTAGTTAATACATACGCACACATGAAAAAGTAAGGGTATATATTGTTTTAAAAATTACATTTTTTCTATAATTTTGAACAATAATCATTCTCCTCTCATATGCCAATTGATTTTTTCAAATACTCATTCTACCCTTGTATTATCAAATTTTATTCCTTTTTTACTTCTTTAAGTTTATCTTTTTAAAAAAAAAAACTATATAACAAATTTATTCATAGAAAAATAAATATTACCTTGAAGATGAAAAAAGCGAGAAGTAGTTACTTTGATAAGATATTAATAATAATTATGATATTATATGAAATCCACTTAATTGTGGATGTTTCTCTTAATTTATCCCTAACGTAATGTATGTATTTATTGTATTTATTAAAGTTGTACTAACGTATTTGGTTAAAGGATGTAAACGGGTGTTTTCTAAATCCTATAAAAGGGTAGTCTTTTCACCCTTGTGAAACACACTTGAAGAGATTTATACTTCCCATTACCATTTGTCTCCCTATATTGTTTAGTATTCTTATATTTTTCTCTTGTTTCACAACACGTTATCAGCACGAGTCTCTAACCAACTGAGACCTATTTAATTCGAAATTATATTTTTTCCTAAAAGTTAATCAATTTTCTTTTCGAGTCAGGTATACATTTATATGTTTATAACATATGTAATAGGACTTACATAAGCCTTTGATCAACGATTTAATTACTGCATACATAACTTGCTTTAGGTATTTGTATGATACTTTACTAGGCATAATAATCAATACATTTCAGGTTTATATTTTTATGTTGTTTATATGCTAGTAACTTATAACTCTAAATTAAATACTAGGGCATATGATAACATGCTGGTTAGAATAATCGTAAGTATTTTCTTGTCATAAATTTATGATAAATATTGGTGTGTCATAAAGAAAAATATTTTTGTATTAAATATGACTTGAAACTCTCACAAAAAAATGGCGTTAATATCTATTGAAACTAATAATAAATATTGTAGAACAATTAAAATTACATGTTAAATCTATTGTTTCAATACTTCATGAATTTACATGTTTTTAAAACATTCCATATGCATGCATATTAATTTATAATCATATCATATTTTATTCTTTGAACATTAATTAACCATTCATTATAAAGAAACCAACATCATAATATTAACTCAATTATTTTATGATAGTTTTCATCATGTCGAATTTGTCAAAGCTTGAATTTGTGGCACTTGACATTTTTGGAAAGAACTATTTGTCATGGGTACTTGATGCTCAAATTCACCTTACCGCTAAGGGTCTTGGTGATTGTATAATCGAAGGAAATAAGGCATCAAGTCAGGATAAAGTGAAAGCTATGATTTTCCTTCATCATCATCTTGATGAAAGCCTGAAGGTTGAATACTTAACAGTGAAAGATCCACTTGAATTGTGGATAGGTTTGAAAGGGAGATATGACCACCTCAAGGCAATGGTATTGCCAAGGGCTCGTTATGAGTGGATGCACTTACGGTTTCATGATTATAAAACCATAATTGAGTATAACTCTGTTGTATTTAGAATCACTTCCCAATTAAAATTATGTGGGGAAGTTATAAAAGATGAGGACATGTTGGAAAAGACACTAACTACTTTCCATGCCTCCAATATGATATTACAGCAGCAATACCATGAAAAGGGTTTTAAAAAATACTCTGAATTAATCTCATGCCTTCTGGTGGCTGAGCAGCATAATGACCTTTTAATGAAAAATCATGAAGCCTGTCCCACTAGAAGTGCTCCATTGCCGGAGGCACACGGGGTAGAAGCAC
Organism: Solanum etuberosum; assembly: GCA_029582245.1. Lineage (NCBI taxonomy): Eukaryota > Viridiplantae > Streptophyta > Magnoliopsida > Solanales > Solanaceae > Solanum > Solanum etuberosum. Next base: position 9,847 of record JAJONR010006635.1, on the reverse strand, counting down.
ACCGCCAGTCTGAAATAAGACACAATAATCGGGGCCATGATAATGTGTGCGGGTGTGGCAAAGGAAAAAGACGATATAATAATAGTCGAGGTGGTGGTCATAACAAAAGAGAAAACAATAAGGGTTCTCAAAATAATCATTATAAAGGAAAGGGCGATCACTGTCATCGTTGTGGCCTTAAAGGTCATTAGAAAAATGAATGTCGGGCACCTGAACATTTTGTCAGACTGTATCAAAATTCCTTTAAAAGGAAAGAAAATAAAGGCGGTGCCTCCTCTTCTAATGTCCGGGTGGAGTCACATTTTACTCTCAAAGATGATGTTAAGACAGGGTCTTCTCAAAAATATGATGAGAATGTTGAGGCAAATTTAGCATTGAAAGATGATGCTTTTGATGGGTTCGATGATATTACTCATCTAGAAGTTGAGGACTTCTTTGAGGATCACAAATGAAGATTGATAATTGAACTGAGAAATGAACAATGTTGTTATGTGTTTTTAATGTATTACTTAAAGTTCATGTTATTAAATTTTTCTTTGTTCAGTTTCGTACTTCTTATTATGTATTTTTATTTTTATGAAGATAAATAAAATTTTCCAATCTTTAGTTGGATCTAAGATGAGTAATGGAGATATGTTCCTTCTGGAAATTGCCACAACTCATACAATACTAAGAGAAAAGAAATATTTCACTCATTTGATTATGAAAAAGGCATATGTTAATACAATATCCGGTAGTACAAAATTGATTGAGGGCTCTGGAAGAGCGGCCTTATTACTACCTGGAGGAACAATATTGATAATTAATAATGCATTGTATTGTAGTAAGTCTCAAAGAAACTTATTAATTTTCAAGGTTATTCGCCAAAATGTCTATCATGTTGAGACTATAAATGAAGGAAAGGTAGAATACCTTTATATTACTACAATAAATGCATAGAAGAAAACTATGCATGAAAAATTGCCTGCACTTTCTTCTGTGTTGTACCATACAAATATTGGTACGGTTGAATCACGTGCCGTAGTAAGCAAAAGATTTACTGGTTCTAATGATTTTATCATTTGGCATGACCGGTTGGGCCATCCCGGTTATAATATGATGCACAAATAATTGAGAATTCATATGGGCATACTTTGAAGAACCAAAATGTTCTTCAATCAAAGAAATTCTCTTGTCCTGCTTGTTCTCAAGGAAAGTTGGTTATCAAACCATCAGTGACTAAGGTTGGGGTGGAATCCCCTACATATCTGGAACGAATACAGGGTGATATATGTGGATCTATTCACCCTGCATGTGCACCATTTAAATATTATATGGTTTTGATAGATGCATCTACAAGATGGTCACATGTGTGCTTATTGTCAACTCGCAATATGACTTTTGCGAGGTTGTTAGCTCAAATAATAAGGTTAAAAACATAATTTCTAGATTATGCAATAAAAACAATTCGTCTTGATAATGCTGGTGAGTTTACATCTCAGGCATTTAATGATTATTGTTTGTCCACTGGAATAACAGTTGAACATCATGTTGCACATGTTCATACTCAAAATGGTTTAGCAGAGTCATTGATTAAACGTCTTCAATTGATAGCTAGACCATTGTTGATGAGGACAAAGTTGCATGTTTCAGCTTGGGGACATGTTATTTTGCATGCAGTGGCACTTGTGCGCATAAGGCCAACAGGTTATCATTACATCTCCCCATTGCAATTGGTTTTTGGTCAAGAGCCAAGAATTTCCCATCTTAGAATCTTTGGTTGTGCGGTATATGTTCCAATTGCTCCACCACAACACACAAAGATGGGTCTCCAAAGAAGGTTGGGGATATATGTTGGGTATGAATCTCGTTCTATTATAAAATATTTAGAACCTAGAACTGAAGATTTACTTACGACAAGCTTTGCTGATTGTCATTTTGATGAATCAGTATACCCAACATTAGGGGGAGAACAAAACCAGTTGGGAAATGAGATAGATTGGAATTCACTTTCACTGTTTCATTTAGATCCTCGAACAAATCAATGTGAGCAAGAAGTTCAAAAGATAATTTATTTGCAGAATATTGTAAATCAATTGTCGGATGCATTTACTAACCTTCCACGGGTTACTAAATCATATATACCAGCTGCTAATTCTCAAGTTCGAGTAGATATCCCGATAGGATAAAATGTTAAGGCAAACGAGTCTGGACCAAACTTAAAACGTGGTAGACCAATTGGTTTCAAGGATAAAAATCCTCAAAAAAAAGAAAGGAATAAATGATCATAACATGGAGGCAATTGCTCATAAAGAGCTCCGGGACATAATAAATGATGACACCACTGAGGAGGTACATGTACCTCAAAATAATGAGAATGAGGAAATCTCTATAAATTATATCTCGACGAGAAAAAGGTGGAATCGAAATAATATTGTGGTGGATAATATTTTTGCCTATAATGTTGTTGTTGAAATAATGCAACAAGATGAGGATTTGGAAACAAGGTCTGTCAATGAATGTAGACAAAGAGATGATTGATCAAAATGGTAGGAAGCAATTCAAACAGAATTGGCTTCACTTGAAAAGCGTGAATTTTTTGGACCAATAGTCCGAACACCTGAAGGTGTCAAGCTAGTGGGGTAAAAATAGTTTTTGTGTGAAAATGCAATGAAAATGGTAAAGTCGTAAGATATAAAGCACGACTTGTGGAACAAATTTTTTTGCAAAGGCCTGGCATTGATTATGAGGAGACATATTCTCCTGTGGTAGATGCAATTACCTTCAGGTATCTGATAAATATGACAGTTCATGAAAAGTTTGAAATGCATCAAATGGACGTTGTCACAGCCTATTTATATGGCTCACTAGACCACAATATTTTTATGAAAATCCCTTAAGCACTCAGAGTGTCTGAAGCATATAAAAATTTCAAAGAAAGTTATTCAATAAAGCTTCAGAAATCCTTATATGGATTGAAACAATCAGGGCAAATGTGGTATAATCGTTTTAGCAAATATTTGCTAAATGAAGGGTATAAGAATGACCCTATTTGTCCTTGTATTTTATACGAAGGTCAAAATCTAAATCTGTAATAATATTTATTTATGTTGATGACTTGAACATCATTGGAACCCCCTAAAGAGCTTTCAAAAGTTGTTGAGTGTTTGAAGAAAGAATTTGAAATGAAAGATCTTGGTAAGACAAAATTTTGTCTTGGCCTTCAAATTGAACATTTGACAAATGGAATATTTATCCAACAATCAACATATAGTGAAAAGATTTTGAAGCGATTTTACATGGATAAATCACACCCATTGAGTACCCCGATGGTTGTGAAATCTCTTGACATAAATAAAGATCCATTCCGACCTTAAGAAATGATGAAGAGCTTCTTGGTGATGAATGGGCATACTTTGAAGAACCAAAATGTTCTTCAATCAAAGAAATTCTCTTGTCCTGCTTGTTCTCAAGGAAAGTTGGTTATCAAACCATCAGTGACTAAGGTTGGGGTGGAATCCCCTACATTTCTGGAACGAATACAAAGTGATATATGTGGATCTATTCACCCTGCATGTGAACCATTTAAATATTATATGGTCTTGATAGATGCATCTACAAGATGGTCACACGTGTGCTTATTGTCAACTCACAATATGACTTTTGCGAGGTTGTTAGCTCAAATAATAAGGTTAAAAACACAATTTTCAGATTATGAAATAAAAACAATTCGTCTTGATAATGCTGGTGAGTTTACATCTCAGACATTTAATGATTATTGTTTGTCCACTGGAATAACAGTTGAACATCCCGTTGCAAATGTTCATACTCAAAATGGTTTAGCAGAGTCATTGATTAAACGTCTTCAATTGATAGCTAGACCATTGTTGATAAGGACAAAGTTGCATGTTTCAGCTTGGAGACATGTTATTTTGCATGCAGCGGCACTTGTGCGCATAAGGCCAACAGGTTATCATTACATCTCCCCATTGCAATTGGTTTTTGGTCAAGAGCCAAAAATTTCCCATCTTAGAATCTTCCGTTGTGCGGTATATGTTCCAATTGCTCCACCACAACGCACAAAGATGGGTCCCCAAAGAAGGTTGGGGATATATGTTGGGTATGAATCTCGTTCTATTATAAAATATTTGGAACCTAGAACTGGAGATTTATTTACGGCAAGGTTTGCTGATTGTCATTTTGATGAATCAGTATACCCAACATTAAGGGGAGAACAAAAGCAGTTGGGAAATGAGATAGATTGGAATTCACTTTCACTGTCTCATTTAGATCCTCGAACAAATCAATGTGAGCAAGAAGTTCAAAAGATAATTTATTTGCAGAATATTACAAATCAATTGTCGGATGCATTTACTAACCTTCCACGGGTTACTAAATCATATATCCCAGCTGCTAATGCCCAAGTTCGAGTAGATATCCCGATAGGACAAAATGTTAAAGCACACGAGTCTGAACCACGCTTAAAAGGTGGTAGACCAATTGGTTTCAAAGATAAAAATCCTCAAAAAAAGAAAGGAATAAATGATCATAATATGAAGGCAATTGCTCATAAAGAGCTCCGGAACATAATAAATGATGACACCACTGAGGAGGTACATGTACCTGAAAATAATGAGAATGAAGAAATCTCTATAAATTATGTCTCGACGAGAAAAAGGTGGAATCGAAATAATATTGTGGTGGATAATATTTTTGCCTATAATGTTGTTGTTGAAATAATGCAACAAGATGAGGATTTGAAATCAAGATCTGTCAATGAATGTAGACAAAGAGATGATTGGTCAAAATGGCAGGAAGCAATTCAAACATAATTGGCTTCACTTGAAAAGCGTGAAATTTTCGGTCCAATAGTCCGAACACCTGAAGGTATCAAGCCAGTGGGCTACAAATGGGTTTTTGTGTGAAAACGCAATGAAAATGGTAAAATCGTAAGATATAAAGCACGACTTGTGGAACAAGAAATTTCGCAAAGGCCTGGCATTGATTATGAGGAGACATATTCTCTTGTGGTAGATGCAATTACCTTCAGGTATCTGATAAATATGACAGTTCATGAAAAGTTTGAAATGCATCCAATGGACGTTATCACAGCCTATTTATATGGCTCACTAGACCACAATATTTTTATGAAAATCCCTTAAGCACTCAAAGTGTCTGAAGTATATAAAAATTTCAAAGAAAGTTGTTCAATAAAGCTTCAGAAATCCTTATATGGATTGAAACAATCAGGGCGAATGTGGTATAATCCTCTTAGCGAATATTTGCTAAATGAAGGGTATAAGAATGACCCTATTTGTCCTTGTATTTTTATACGAAGGTCAAATCTGAATTTGTAATAATATTTGTTTATGTTGATGACTTGAACATCATTGGAACCCCTTAAAGAGCTTTCAAAAGCCGTTGAGTGTTTGAAGAAAGAATTTGAAATGAAAGATCTTGGTAAGACAAAATTTTGTCTTGGCCTTCAAATTGAACATTTGACAAATGGAATATTTATCCATCATTCAACATATACTGAAAAGATTTTGAAGCGATTTTACATGGATAAATCACACCCATTGAGTACCCCGATGGTTGTGAAATATCTTGACATAAATAAAGATCCATTCCGACCTCAAGAAAGGATGAAGAGCTTCTTGGTGATGAAACACCATATCTCAGTGCTATTGGGGAACTAATGTACCTTGCCAACAATATCCGACCAAATATTTATTTTGTAGTAAGTTTATTGACGAGATTCAGCTCATGTCCAACATGAAGACATTGCAAAGGTGTTAAGCATATATTCAGATATCTTCAAGGAACAATTGATATGGGATTGTTGTATTCTAATGCATCCAAGTCAGAATTGATCGGTTATACAGATGCAGGATATTTTTTTGATCCACATAAAACTCGATCTCAGACAGGCTATTTATTCACATATGGAGGTACAACTATATCATGGTGTTCGATGAAGCAAACAATAGTTGCTACTTCTTCAAATCATGCAGAGATAATATCCATTCATGATGCCAGTCGAGAGTGTGTATGGTTGAGATGAATGACACAACACATTTTGCAATTATGCGGTCTTTCTGTGCAAACAAAGACTCCAACAATATTGTATGAAGATAATGTTGCTTGCATATCTCAATTAAAGGGAGGATATATCAAAGGAGACCGAACAAAGTATATTTCACCTAAGTTCTTTTTCACGCATGATCTTCAACAAAATGGTGAGATAAATGTTCAACAGATTCGTTCGAGTGATAATCTTGCAGATTTATTCACTAAGGCATTGCCAACGTCAACATTTGAGAAGCTAAGATATAAGATTGGAATGCGTTGTCTCCAAGATATCAAATAAATTTTCCATCAGGGGGAGTAAAATATGCGCAGTACTCTTTTTCTCTTAACCAAGGTTTTGTCCCATTGGGTTTTCCTGGTAAGGTTTTTAATGAGGCAACACTCAAGGCGTATTACAAAATGTATGTACTCTTTTTCCTTCACTAGGCTTTTTTCCACTGGGTTTTTCCTAGTAAGGTTTTAACGAGGCACATTATCTATAAACATCCAAGGGGGAGTGTTACAAATCCACTTAATTGTGGATGTATCTCTTAATTTATCCCTAACATAATGTATGTATTTATTAAAGTTGTACTAACGTATTTGGTTAAAGGATGTAAACGGGTGTTTTTTAAATCCTATAAAAGGGTAGTCTTTTCACCCGTGTGAAACACACTTGAAGAGATTTATACTTCTCATCACCATTTTTCTCCCTATATTGTTTAGTATTCTTATATTTTCCTCTTGTTTCACAACAATAAGATGATTTTTATATTATTTTATTAATAATAATTAAAACTTTATATTTACTTATCTATCTATCTTCTATATTATATGAAAAGCATGAAGGTCTTTAAAAAAGTTGATTGAACTTTTTGTTCTTCATTAAAAGACTCTACAATAGACAAAATTGTCATTTACTATTTTTCTCAGATAATTATCTTTTAATTATTATCCTAATATTTCAAGCTTTGATATTAATTTAAGTTATAACTAAATTTTACGTAGTCATAAGATGTAAAAACTCTTAATATTTAGAAATTCAGAATTGACTATTTTTGACAAAGTAAACCAGGAGTTATAAATCCTAATCACACTGTAGTGTTATTATTTTTGCAAAGTATACAATAGTACGTAAGAGTTCGAGAAAGCGACAATGTTTTATTTGGGTCCTTAAATATTTCACCTAATTGAAATGGTCCTTAGTGTACAATAAAGGTATTCATTTTGGTCCTTAATATATTTCACTTGATTGAAATGATTCCTGATGTATAATACAAGGTGTTCATTTTGGTCTTTTACCCAAAATCTAATAGATTTTTTTTTATTTTTAAAAGTGTTAAATTAAACTATGGACCCTATGTGGCTAACAAAATTCACCATTGTTCGTTCAAAGAAAGAAGTCCATAAAATTTAACACCATTCACTACAACAAAAACAACTTTTAGCGGCAATAAATATTGACATTAATAAAGAGTGTTAAAGTCTTTACCGGCATTAGTTAAGTGCCATTAGAACCAATGTCGCTAAAGGCTTTAGGGACATATACAAAGAGTGTCAATTACCGCTAAAAATACATATTTAGCGGCAATTAAGAATTAATTGCCGCTAATGATCATTTTTGATGTAGTGATTTTCTCTACTTTCTCCAACAAAATTTACTATTTTCTCTTTCCTAAATATTATTCCACTGACCTAATATCCATTTTTGTTTTAAGCAAGAGAAAATAACAAATTTTATTAGAGAAAGTAGAGGCAATCGTGCTAGATTTCATGGAGTTTTTCTGCAAAGCGTTAAGAAGGCAAAATTGGAGGATTTTGTTAGCCACGTGGGGTCCACAGTTAAATTTAACACTTTATTTAAATAAATTTGGTAGGTTTAATTTAGGATAAATGACATAAATCAACACATTTTTGTAACACCTCGGAAGTTGAAAAGTCGAAAAGAAAAGAAAAATGCATAAAATTAACTGAAGCAATAGTCTACGAGTCCGACCTACAGACCATAGGAAGTCCTACGAGACGTAGGCTACGGTCCATATGAAGTGAACTGTAGAACCCAAGTTGAGTTTTTGGAAAATCAAGTCCTAGTAACTCATTCGAGGGTTGACCAGGATGGTCCGTCGAATGTTCTACGGACAATAGGAAGGTCCCGTAGAAGTGTTCCAGACTTAGTAGAATTTTGGAGTAAAAGTTAAGTTCTACGATTTGGGTCTACGGACCGTAGAAAGTCCTACGGGCCATAAAAATAAGCAATGGTATCCAAGATTTTAAATATTCTTTTTTTTCAAGAGCTTTTTATAATAGATAATGAAATTATGGAGGAAAACTTTTGTTGATAGTCACATGAACTGCTCATGTTTTGGTAGGATCCCTTAGTTTTTTTTTGACAATATCTAATAGAAGGATGAAAATTGTTAACTTTCTGGAAGACTTTTTCTGCCATTTTTTTAGAATGTAGCTAAAGTTTGGGATATAGGTAAATGATGTTTTTGGCCAAAAACTCATAGAATGAGTTAGGGTTTCTCATCACTTAGGACATCTTCAAGCTATAACATCAAATTTTACAATGTAACCAACTCCAATTCACTATACCAAAATTTTGCTTTAAAGAGAATATTCTCTGTATATTCTTCTTTCTTCAATATTATATTTTTTTTATTTATATTTTCAAAAGTTTTATATAATCTCTCTCTCTCTTTCTATATATATATATATATATATAATAGGAGAGGTGATAACGCCTACGTGTCAGCATCACAAAATTTGTATATATATTAAATAATAAATAACAATTTAAAAAACATTTTTAAAAAAACATAAATTAAAAACTGTTTTAAAATTTTATTTACCTTAAAAACGGTTGTATGTTTTAATTTAATAGCCTTTAAAAAAAAATTACGTTAAAAAAATTTAAATTGAATGTTAAAATAATATTTTTTTATTTTTAAAATGATTTTTACAGTAATTATTAAAACTAATTCGTAAATAAATTTAAAACAGTTCTAAAAAGTAGGGTGTGTGCTTCAATTTTTTGGGGAAGTTATCATATTTTTACTTCCATTTTTTAAATAATAATAAACGTTTTTTTAATAATAATACAATAATAAACGTTTTTATTATGTTCTTTGTTGGATTATATTTTGATTGATTTGCTTTTTTATTTTTTTGGAAGTTTGTTTGTGAACGCTATTTTTTTATATGTATATTACTTTGTCGAATTTCAACAATTATCTTTTAATTTTCTGTTAATTTTGATTTTTTCGATATTTGAAAGTTTGTTGTATAAATGCTACTCTTTTAATATTATTCAGATTGAGTTTGTAAGTTTAGTTTGTTGAGTTGCAATAATCATCAGAATTTTCCAAGTTATATATGAGATAGATTTGTAGGAGGTTTGATTTTATTTTATTTTAATTTTGCATTTTACAAATACAACAAAAGGAGTAGAAGTAGATTTTATCTTACAACATTATGCTACAGAAAAGAAATACTTTTGATAGTTTAACTTTGTACAAGATTATTGTGGGTTGTAATTGATGGTAAAGTTAGTATGTCAAAGTTAGACTTCTTTTTTCTATTTATTCCTCATTTAATAATATATATATATTTAAGAAAATGTCTTTCATTTTCTTTGCAGATTTTTTAGAATAAATTGTATTTCTATAATCTCTATAGCATGTTCGCTTGAGTAAAAGATGAAATATGTTGATGAAATGTTATCGATCATCCACAATGCAATATTTTTTTTCTTGAGAAACAAAAAAATTGTAAGTTTATCGGTTTCTTTATACAATTA
>JAJONR010006634.1:0-24785 GCA_029582245.1 Solanum etuberosum | reverse complement strand
AACCAACCAACACACACTCATAATACTCAAACAATCATAGTTCTTATCAACATCTCCTTCTCACAACATAAATTTCCATGAGCTTAAGTTATAAAAATTTAATCTTTAGACATCAGATACTCATCGAGGGATATGTCCAAGATACAAACCCTCTAACAACACTATCGAAATGTTAGATTTAGTAATTGTAGATTACCTCTTAAGAACAGTAGAACTGGACCCAAATGATCCCCACATTCAACCACACATAATCGATATATGACCTCGACGACTAGATGAATATTAAGATTGTTGGACAACCATAAATACGCATGGTAGCTATTCTGTAAACTCTGATAAGCAAGGTGTACATGTAAAACCACTGAAATACTTTAACAACTCCAAGACAACACCACATAAGTCATCTAAAATAACCACGTCTTCCTAAATCATCCCACTCAACCAAAAGAACATCGCAGGATCGGTACACCTGATCGACCACTAGAGATCCACCTATAAAATGAAAACACGCGTGAGCATAACTAGTGCATCACCCTCACAACCATGTACAAAATGAAATAGATGGTCACATAAGAATTTATCGAATAACACAAAAGGTTTCCTCTGAAGAGTTGATACCAGCCATTTCCATTTACTTGACTCCACATACTCTTCACATCCTTCCACTGAAGCCCACACTCTCAATACTAACAACCATCATAACCACTCCGACCATTTACCTTACTTTAAACCAACACTTTTTAAATGAAAACCTTTCTTAGGTACTTTAACAATCAACAATAATCAACTTTACGACTCAACCCAGGTGTAAGGCCATTCAAATGCTCAATACTTGATACAATTGATCATTCCTCACCCTGCAAATTCATACCTTGACAAAATATATCACCACGAATTTAGACTTTTAATGAAAAAAAAATTGAATTGTAAATTCAACCGTATAACACAATCCCCTTATCTATCAATATTAGCTTATACCTTGAAGATTTTTATGAATTCATGGATCTTTGCATTATCATGGATCACATCTCCATCGATCTCACAATATCTTTCGCTAACAATTCAATCGTACTCATTACTAAACTCAAAACAAAACAAAGCACTTATCATCACACTCGAGATAATGTATGTACCCTCATTTCTCACGTCTTTTCCAATAGTTTTTAACGATTCTGACAGACTTGTGACACTATTACCATAGTCACAGCAAAACGAATGAAATCACGTGTCTCTGAACCCAATTATCTACCCCTCTGAAGATATCTCTTTAGCCTTTGCAATCAATAAAATATTCTTGCCCTCGCCTCTCTCTAAAGGTTGTACTACGTCCCACTATTTTTCCTTCATTATGACTCTAGCTCTTTTAAATTCTATTCGAGTGGTGTCCCACCCTCTCTTAAAACTTTCCATACAACCACGTTACTCACCAAATATTAGAAAATCATAACCTTAGATACTCGCAAGTCGTAATTACCATACAAAATTTGCTTAACCTACAATCTTATTATATAGTTGCATCCCCTCACAATCCATCACGAACTCTTATTACCATTATTCTCAGTCAGCCTTGGCTATCACTACAAAGTCAACATTTTCATCGACATGACACCTCAAACTCAGGTATACTCATCAAATTCAAAGGACTAACCCAATTTATACACACTTTCTTACTAACATCTTCAATTGCATTCACCCAAGTATACTCATTGGGACTTTCTTTATCCATAAGTTTGTCATTCCGGTATCAATCCACTCCTATATGGCTTCAGATACAATCATCAGTCCTCACACCACCATACTTCTTCTTAACAAACAAGACAGGAGCACCCCACATGAAAACACTAGGATGATAAAACCTTTATCAAGAAGCTCTTGGATTTGAGCTTTAAGCTCTCTCAATTCTGCCAGAGACATGCGATAAGGAGGAATGGAGATGGGGCGAGGGCCAGTTTCCAAATCAATGCAGAAATCTATATCTCTATCCGGAGGCATACCAGGCAAATCAGTAGGAAACACTCTTCTAAATTCAGACACTACTAGAATAGACTCAACCTCAACATCCTGAATATGAGTCAAGTAAGCCAAACAACCCTATCCCACCAGTTTCCTACCCCGCACGAAAGATACGACCTTAGCTGACTTAGGCTTGTACCCCTTTCCCATTCTAACCTTTCCCTACCCGGGATCTCCAGAGTTACCGACTTAGCATTACCATTAAGCACAACATAATAGAGGGACAACCAAGTCATGCCTAAGGTTATATCAAGTCAGTCATATCCAACATAACCAAATCAACCTAAGTCTGAAATTCCATAAACACAACAGGACAAACATGATATACAAGGGTGACTATGACTGACTCTTCACCTAGGGTAGAAACATGGATGGGGCATCAAGTACATCACAAATCATATCAAATCCCAAGGCAAACTGAACGGACACATAAGAATAAGTAGAACCCGGATCAAACAACACATTAGCCATCTGGTCACAAACAAGCATAGTTTATGTGACCACTGCATCAGACACCTCAGCCTCGGTCTTGCCCGGAAAGGCATAAAATTGAGCCCTGTCATCTTGACGGGCAACCTCCTCGCCTGGCTGCACTACTCCTCTACTCTCATTACCATTTCCCCGGCCTCCACGGCCTCGCTGATTTTCTCCTCATATGCCCAGGTTCTCCACAATTTTAACACACTTAATAACTTAGCCTAGTAAACATCACTGCTATTGGAGTAGTCTTATCCTGACCCTCCTTGATATACAATGAATCCATGAAATCGTAGCATAACTTCTAACCTCAATTGGCATTAATTTCATCATTCGCTAAACAACCCATACATGTTATGACAACAATACTAAATGCATTTTCCCAAGTAATGGTGTTCCTTATCTAACCGTTCCTTACCAACGATTCTTAAATGTTGTCACCTATAAACTAGAATCTGCAAATCTGACCTTAATCCCTTCACAAGCGACGGTAGTAGCTAGCGAGCCCCACAAAACTACTAATTTCAAACACAGAACTAGGTCAACCCTGTTCCTGACTGTTTCAATCTTTTGGGGATCTACCATTACCCCTTCCCTTGACACTACATGCCCCAAAAAGGCAACCGAAGTCAACCAAAACTCACACTTAGAAAATTTAGCATACTATTTTTGTCTCCCAAGGATACTCAAAACTATACGAAGATGGTCAACATGTTCTTCCTCTCTCTTAGAATAAACTAAAATGTCATCAATAAATATTATAACAATCGAATCAAGAAATGGTTTGAACACACCATTCATCAAACTCACAAAAGCTGCAGGCGCATTTGTCAACCCAAACGACATAACTAGAAACTCATAGTGCTTATGGCGGGTCCTAAATGTTGTTTTTGGTATATCCTTAGTCCTAATCTTTAACTGTGCATAGCCATACCTTAGCTCAATCTTAGAGAAAACTGATGCACCCTGCAACTGGTCAAAAAGATCATCTATCCGAGGGAGTGGATACTTGTTCCGAATGGTGACCCTATTCAACTGTCGGTAGTCTATACACATCCTCTCTTGCTAGTGATGGTGTTACCACTTTTGTTGCTCTAGTTCGGGCCATAGAGTGAAGGAGGAAGATACCAATTTGTATCACCCAGATACCAATTGGATTCAATTCATAGCACGAAGGAGTAGAAAGAAGTGAGTTTTTCCTAAAGTCCTATAGCCTCTCGAAGAAAAGTACAGACGTCTTCGTAGTGTTCCGCAAGACTCTACTAGACTCGTTTTGATACAATGAGATCAATGAACCTAGGGCTCTAATACCAACTTTGTCACGACCCAGACCGTCGTGATTGGCACCCACACTAACCCTCCGGTGGGAGAAGCGTCACTACAACCCAATTAAGCAGCCTTAACCAAAATACTACACATTTAAAGATATAGAAGCAGGTTTAAATGTAGAAATTATATAGAGTTCCCATAAACTCTAAAGATTTTAATAAACTAGCCAAACTAATGCGGAAGAACAACCCCTAGAACCTGAAAGTCATTGTACCAAATCTCTACTAACGACAAGTGTAAGAACAAAGGGTACAACCCCGAAACTAAACAAACACCTTAAACAAATAGTCTGAGTCCGAAAAGATTGGACTTAAACAAGAGAGATCCATGCCAGCCTGAAAGAACTGGCTCACCCTTGAATCCGGTCACGCTCAATAGTCACCTAGCTGAGGTCTATCAATAGCCGCTTGAAGATGCTCTGTACTCAACAAAGAACAAGCAAGTGCAGTATTAGTACACAACCACAATGTACTGGTAGGATCACGCGGTTATCCCAATAAGTGCAATATAAGCAAGTAATCACAACACAGTAAACAAGCACATACCAAATATATACAATATTAATATCATTTCAGGATCAATTTACAATTCCGCCTTTTTCAATACATGCATATAACAAGTCAATGGTCCTCTATGGAACCCAATTCAACGGTCCTCTCATGGGACCCATACCCAAACTGTTAGTGTACCGGATCTTGGCTCCTGTTCCAAGTTAGTGTGTCAGATCGTGACACCCGTTCCAATTTATATGTCGGTACGTGACATCCGATCCAATATGTATGTCGGTAAGTGACATCCGATCCCAGTTAGTGTGTCGGATCGTGACACTCGATCCAATCAACAACACACAATCACAATCACAATGTACATTCTCATAATCATACAATCAAGAGGTGATTCATGACATGTAGTTATTCGTTCAGACTCATTTCCATTAGGTGTGATCAATAATGCAACATTCGCATACATATATGCAATACAATGAAGCAATTACTAACATATATCACACAAACATGAAATCACAACCATCACCTACCTCAAACAAAGCTTGAATCTCCTAAGAAACTTGAGTCTTCCTCTTTCGAATTCTTTCCGCTTGTTTTTGGTCTACAAACAATCAATATAACACAAAGATCAATAAATGAAGCCTAATTACCTAGATTATAATCGACATTATCAACCCTAGGCCAAACCCATGATCCCAATACCCAACTTAGGGCTTTTTCCACCATTAACTCCAGGCCAAAACCCTCTCCCAACGATAATTACCCATGAATTTACGTTCTACAGATTGAAAAATGGATTAGGAGAGTAAAATTCTTACCTTTAGCACCAAAGTTCATGGAAAACCTTCAAGAAAAAACCATGGGTCGTCCCTTAGTTCTCAAGAACGAAACTTGCAGAAAAATAACATTTTTAGGTTTTAATACCGACTTATTTCACGACTGGCCCGCTACAGCGGCCCCGCTCTGGCGGCACTAATCCCGCTCTAGCGGCTTGTGCGGAGAAAGAACGTCGGAATTAGAGTTTCAAACCCCCATTTCAAAACACACCTTCAACCCATGACATTTAAAACAACCCGTTCACGCTAAGATCAGTTTTGGGGGTTCCACTCACCCGAATTTGATTCCGTAAAGTTGTACGGGTTACGTAACATCTTAGTTATCTACTCATGTGATCAAATTCGTAATTAGATCTCTCATTCATTATCAGATTTCCCTAGACCTCACTTACTCAGATTTCATCCAAATCTGGACTAGGCTAGGAATTTCCAAGTTACTACTCAACAGTTTTCTGACCTCAATTCTTTCCCCATTAGCTTTTCCCTAATGACGGAATCAGGTCATTACATATCAATTTCCTCGCAGCCGCAAACCCAGCAAGATGTGCCCCAATAATAATCACTCTGCCCTTACTTGGCTCAGCTGAAATCATGTCCTTAATTGTCAAAGCCACCCCAAATTAACATACCCATATGATAATAAGTAGTTATATGTAGAATCCAAAAAGCCACTACAACATTAACATATAATATCAACAAACAAATCTTTCGTCACCCAAATCCACACATTTGAACTCCATCTAGTAATAATGTGATTTCTAATTAAAATGTAGTTATATTGTTCTCTCCCGCCAACTACATAAACAACCCAAACTTCAATTTCCTCATCCCTTAACGAGTCAGACATAAATCCATTCGTTTGTCACACCCCGAGCCTATACCCTGGGCGGGACTGGCACTCGAGAACCATTGCTAGCCCCAAGCAAACCCTTGGCCTTGCTTAACTCTTAGCGGAAGACTTAATCATGATAAAAGAAAGTATTGAAATACAATCATAACTAAACTGTCTCAATAAAAAACTTAGAATGTTTTAAAGACCAACATTTAACTGGCCAAAATGGCAACTCAAGTCTCAACATATCTGAAAAGGAAAAGTAAAGACTCATGAACTAACATCAACTAACTGTCTATGAAGCCTCTAAATACTGAGATGGGCATCAGGACAAGACCCATGACATCCTAATGAACTAACTGATAAAACAATAAAAATGGGTCCTCCAAAAGCAAGGAGGCTCACCAACAACTCTGAAGCTCAACTGGATCAACGATGCGCTGGATGCTGATCCTATTTACCTGAATCTGCATCATAAAAAGATCTAGGCCAACTGGCATCAGTACATTGAATGTACGAGCATGCAGGGGGAATACTAAAATAATACATAAGCTTGAAAGGAACTGAAGGAACATACCTGGTCTCAACTCAACTCATTTCAATATAAAGCAATAATATAAATGCAATATAAAGAAAAGCTTTTAAAATATGAATAACAACTCTGTGTATTTAAAAATACAATGGTAACTCAGTTTTTATGCAAGGATACAATTTAAACTCTGTTTGTATGTGAAAATACAAGTAATCTCTGTGTATATAAGAATACAAAATATAACTGTGGGAGATTCTCTAACCGAAAACCATCATTTAAGAGCTATGTGATGATACAACATTTTACCTCACGCTACCAGGGCCGTCCTATACCTTGCCGGGGGTATAGAACCTAACTACTAAGTGGATCCACTAGTCTATGCTAAAAAACACTAAGGATTCATCTAAAAAGTATGACCCTTTTCTATCCACGTTGGCTACACGGTTTATGGGGGCTGTGAGTTGTCTAAACTCTCCCCCATATCGGTGCTCAATACTACTCCAAAAATATAACTAGCTCATATGTTTAAAAACATAACTATTTTTGTGATTTGAGGTAATTGCTCAAAAACTAGCCTAAAGGCTCTCTTGGAAATCAATGTTTCCTCTCTTGATTAAATGTGAAAACATTTACTCTTTACTGAAAACTAGCTCAAAGGCTCTTTTGAAAATTGGTGTTTCCTTTCTTGATTAAATGTGAAATAATTTACTCTTTGGGAATACATAGTCCCCATATACTCTTTTGAAGAAATGAACTTCACTTGTTACTCTTTACTCAACTCAAAACTCAAGTCTTAAAACAAATTTAAAGCATTTGCAAAAGACTTTTGAAAGGACTCTAAGGACTCTCTAGACTTGGCTCTTAACTTTCCTTGAATTTAAAATTTATGGATTCAAGGTTGTGATTTGTGATAGGAAAGATCTCGTGATGTTTAGGAGTGTTTTTAGATAGTTAAACATGAGAAACGATCAAGAAATCACTGTCTGGAAGCAAGTCCGTGACGCGGAGATGCGGTTAAATATTTGGTTGTGAAATTTTTTTGAGGCAGAAGGGTACGCGACCTCTCTGCGACGCGGAGAGAAAAGTTCTAATCCTGAGGAACAGGTCCGCGATGCGGACCTAGTAACCAGATTTGCCCGACTTTTTCCTTCTTCGTTTTCTAACCCCAATTCGCCTAAGTTTGATTCTTTTTCCCAATTCCTCTTTACATTCAGATACCCAGTACATGTACACAATAATCTATTTATACACGACTCTAAAATCGACACGATTTCCTCAAGAACTCAACAATCCCAACTTAATTCAAGAACAAAAGCCGATATTCAAGAACATAATTCAAAATCATCAACTTTCAACTTTCTAGAGCGAATTTCGCTGAACCAAACATGATTGGCACGTGGGTGAAGGAACCCAACGCTATGAAAGTCTCACATACCTCTTTAGGGATCAACCCTTGGCGAAATGACTTTGATTCCGCAAGAAATCTACAAGAACGCCTTGACTTTTCTCCTCTTTTCTCTTCTGTCAAAGCCCTAGCGTCATTCTTAATTGTGTAAACCGAACTAACTCAGTTTAGACCCCATATAATTTACTAAAAATGGATTTATTTAATTGGGTAATGAAAAGACCAAAATACCCTTCTAAAATTCGGGTGACTTTCCTTATTCAAACAACCCGACTTCAAACGGGCATATCTCCCTCATACGAACTCGAAAACTAGCAAACTCAGTGGAATTGGAAAGATAATTCAAAGTCCTTTCATTTGATATGTTGTAGCCCACCCAATTCTTCCTGTACTAGGAGTAATGGTCGTTTGAAGTTGACCCAAAACTCATACTTAACATAACTTGCCAAATTTCAGATTTTCATTCTTTCCAAAAATGGTTCTTTCTAATTTTTAGCTCTTTCAAGTAGCGGGTATTACACTGTTAACCTAATTAAAGCCTCAGAAGTTGACTCTTTGTTTATACAAATAATCCCATAAAAAACAACCCACCTTCTCGAATTTATACTTTTAGAATCAACATTTTTGTTCGCAAAATCGGAACTTTTCACTCGATTTTCGCTAAATTTATATGAAGAAAGCAATGAAGACTGTTCTTCCTTGATATTACTGAAAATATTACTTGATACCTAGTACAAAGACTGTTTACTCTCCGATCTACCTCGTCTTCTATTCATGGCAGGGGACGGAAATGATTCTACATTGAACCGGAGCTACGGGTAGCGTTAGAATTTCGACTCGAATTGAAATTGGGAATAAAATTAAGGGTTTGAGTTAGAAAAATGAATTTTATTGATTGATTTATCTGCTTTCTGTAACTATTTTAGAAACGGAGAAGACAAGGGCGGGATCAAAGAAGATTAAAATGGGTGATCGGAGAAGATGAAAATGGATTGTTTCAACTTTATTTGGTTCTAACGAAGTGAAGAAGAAAGGGGGAAAATGGCTTTTTGAGAATGAAGGAGAAAAAGAGGTGTAATATAATGAACAAAGTGACAAATATATAATCTAATGTATTTTTGACTCAACTAAATATTATTTTTATTATTTTATTTTAACTGTCGTTACATCCTATAATATTTCACTTTACTACATAACAATTCTCGAATTTTCAAAATATGACCAAATACATCATTTTTATTTACTAAAACCTCTCAATTCTCTATCACCTACCCGTCCTCCTAGGAAGTGATTTTTTCCTCGAGACTATAATGATATGTAGTTTTAAACCAAAGATGTGTAGAATATACTAAAACGACATTTAATTTTGTGGTCTCAAAACATGTCATCTGAAAGTTATAATTAACTTTTCAAAACAAATTAAAAAGGAAAGTAAGACAAACTAATTGAAACGGAGGAGTATATCACTGCAAAAACTCTCTTGCACTTTACATTTGTAACTTTAACATTACTTTGTTTTCTACAAATATCACAAAAGAATTGACGATTCTAGTTCTGATGATGATGCTTCTCACATCTATTTAAGTATTTGGTGAGAAGAGTCACCAGGTAACGAATCGAATAATTGACGTAACTACGAGCTGACCTGAACAGTATAATATTACATCCCTAGTAATTAATTTTTTTTGATTATTTATTGTACTGAGTCTTTAGTAACACCGTATATTATATATGAAACTACAGTAAAATCTCACTAAATTAATATAGGCGGGACCATCAAATAGTATTATTATTATTATTTTGTAGAGGTATTATTTAATCGATAAATTAATATTTATTAATTTATAAATTATTTAAGATTCAATGAAGGTTAATTTTCATTACATCAAAATCATTGCATCTTACGAATTTATGTATCATATTTATTGAGTTCACATAAATTATACATAAATTACACTAAATACATCAAAATGATTGTATCTTACTAAATTATGTATCATATTTATTGAATTCACATAAAAAAAAAAATCTATTATACATCAAGTACAATGTATGTGTATGATTCATTGTAATATTTTTTTTGTTCAATGATTCATTGAAAATATTAATGTTTTGGATGTTATCAATTTTGCAATCCCGGCTTGGACAACAAATGTTCAACAAGAGACAATAGCAAATGATTTTCGACACTACAAAATTCGTTCGGGGGATGAAATCTCAGAGAATTTCAATTAACCCTCTTGTGAAACACCATTCATGACATGAGAGTTGAGGTCATGATTAATAATATTTGTTACCGTAGTAAAATGGACGTCAATAATCTGTTGGATTAACCAGGTAATAACGATATAAGTTCATAGGTCCAGAACTTAGAAGAAATAATACAATATCTGGAGTTATGCGCAAGGAAACACTTATCATATTTAAAAAAATTCACAATTTTATGGTGCAGTTCGAAAAGACATCACCGAAACTTTTGGATACAATAAGAAAAGTTAGATATGAGATTCAACTAGATTTAAATTTTAAAAAGAAGAAGACAATAGAATCATGTTTCACTAATTTTTTTTAGATATATTTGTATTTTTAAAGAGTTATTAATTAATAATATTATTGGGACCATATATTAGGGGTCTTCCGAAAAGATATTATCTTATTATCTTATCGAAATGAGTGATTTTTTTCATTGGACAAAGTTGGAACCGAAGAAAAATATTATTTTGGGGAGATTATTAATTTATCGAGTATTAATTTAGTGAGATTTTACTGTATATATTAAAAGCCAAATGTTGTATATATGCCTGTTAAATTTGTTTTTGTTATCATTGGCACAGTGATCTGAGTCATAGAGCTCAAGTATGGTAAATATTGAAATGAGATTCAATTTTAGAAAGTTATCCTAATAGAGGGATCTCAATTTGAGAGAACAAAGGTAGTTGGAGTTGCTTCAAGACGAAGGAATGGAAATGAGATTTAAGTTTAGTCGATAATTATTTCTTTTAAAAAAAAAATCAAAATGTAACTGAACAAAGTAGCTTGTAGATCATATTGCAAATGTTTTATCCAATAACAAAGGGTGTATTAAATTCACATTTGAAATATGAAATATTCATGGACAAAATTTATGACATTAATTAATAAAAATACATTTCAATATAATATAATTATAAACATTACAAATATTTACGTACAACTTCATGTTTTTTCTTGTGTGTTATATATACTAAACTACCGTACATGTTTTTAGTACCTAGGTTATGCAACGTGAGCCATGTGCGCGAGAAGAAGTTGGTGCATGGAATGTGGTGGACAATGTAGTATTACGAGGTCTTCATCTAGTTGCATTCTTCCTAGTTTCGCCAGGTGATCCGCACAACTGTTTCCTTCCCTTAGAGTATGCATCAATGAGATCCCAAGGCGCAGACACTCTTCTATCACGTCGCGATCGGGGTGATTGTCGGCCGCGTCTCTATTACTCATGAGCATCAATGCTTCATGGGAGTCAGTTTCGATGATGATGTTCTTCAGCTTGAAGTTCTTCGCCAGGGTCAGCCCACCGTATATGGCCCACAGTTCTGTCGTGAGGCACGACGTTGTTACCATACCTATTAGCCCCACAAATCCTCCTAACCACCTACCCCTATCATCTCTGGTAATGCCTTCATATCCTGCTAACCCTGAATTCTGCATAAAAGTTATGTTCGTGTTGATCTTAATGTATCTGGACGGAGGGAATGACCAACTGATATACCTAGGGGCATCTCTCTATCCAACATGTCTAACTATATATTTAACATGATCATGAATATTAGATACATATCCAATAATGGGGGTTGAATATGGTGAACATTAGTGGTGTATCCAAAAACGGAAAAATGGACATAGTACCAATTATTGGCAGTAGGGACATATATGTCCATTTTTTTGAGCTAATAATATGATCACTTGTATGAGAAAAGAAAAAAGTAGTTAAAAGGAAGAACTTTTGAGAAATGAAAAAAAAAGTATTTAGAAGTAAGAAGTTGTTGTTTTTTCTTTATTTGTATATTAGAAACCTAATGGTAGAGTAGCGTATTTATAGGTGTATTTTTTAGTCTAATCCTAATTCTAGTAGAAATATAAATTTGATTTTGTTTTGTAGTTTTCTAAAGTTACTAAAATTAGCGTTAGGTCACTTTAAGAAATATTTATGGTATTCTCATCATTATTTATATCATATTTTGATAAGTATTATTCTAATTTCACACTATATGAAATAACTATTCCAAGAAAGTTTGATTTAACTATAAATTCATTTTAATTTTTAGAGTTGTATTTGATGATTCTTTATGGAGTTGCCATTTCTATGATAACTTTGTTAATAATATTATAATTAGTTATGTTTTAATGTACGTAGACTTTATTCCTACCGGCATTATAGTTTGTTATATATTCACTATGTTATGACAAATTCATTTAAAACCACAAAAATCTCCATCTAGCTAATACTTTATTTAAAGGCTTTAACATTATTTACTTTTGAGAATGTACTCAAATTCCTTTTACAAATTTTTTGTATTATGTAAATGGACTTTAAGTACAACTTTACGAGGTAAACTATGCACGATTTCAAAACTTGATGGATATTGTAATAACAAGAGATCTCCATCAACACAAAAACCATCAAACTTGTCAAAGATACAGACTCAAACTAAGCTCTATTTCATCGACTCTTTCGATTCAAATTGTTTTGAACACTGGATAACGAGAGATCTCCATCGACACAAGAACCATTAAACATGTCAAGATACACATTCGAACTAAGGTCGATTTCATTGACTCATTCGATTCAAATTTTGAATTTCTTCCTTGCATAGCATATGTGTTCACATTCATCTATTAGAAATAAGAAACTTGATTCTAACACATTGATCTTTTAATTCATTGCTCAAATCATTTGTACATATACACAAACAAACATAAATCCCAATATACTAAACAACTAAGAAAACACTAGCAAATCCTTAATACTATTCCAAAAAAAAAAAAACCAACATAGCTATAACTAAGAAACCGAGTCTTGAATTCGTTTAATCTTCATCAGCAGATGGCTATGAACCGCCAGTTTTCTTTGAAAGCAAAAAGTTGTGAATGTTGGGCAATTGTTACATCTCCAAGAAGTTTGCTTAGTTCCTGATCGCTCCTCACTGCCAATTGAATATGCCTTGGCACGATCCTTGTCTTCTTGTTATCCCTTGCTGCATTTCCAGCCAATTCAAGAACCTGCAAATAACAAAGACAGGAAAATCAGAAACACGAAAAGACAAAAAAACTCAATTGGTTTATCGAATTATCTATCAACCCCATATGGATATCAGTGAGTTTGCTACCAAATTACTACCAATAGCAAGTTGTAGACAAGCAGATCTAATAATTTTTTAGGTATAGCAGCAACAATGAAGAGAGAGAAAGATCTGAAATAAGCTAGTAGTGTAGATCATGAGAACAGATCAAGAGAATCAAATTGATTTCTTATGTAAAAGACTCTTTTTTACATAAATTATATTTGATTAATTGTTATATATATGATTTTAGGCGCTGACATGAGTAAGATTCTAATGAAAACAACAATTTCAAGAATGGAACTCACAGATCAAAATAGAGCTAGCCTGGGACAAGATGGAGTTGTTGAACCGCTACTCAAAATGTTCGCCTCTGAGAACCAGAAGCTAAGCAATCGTCTCTTAACGCATTGCACAACTTGTCTGCCTCAAAAGCAAACGTTCAATGTCTAATAAAACTGGGAATTATGCTATTGTGCTACAACCTCTTTTCTCCATGACGTCAGTGCTCATGACTCTAAGAGAGCCAGAATCCACGATTCTTGAAAAAATAGCAGCTCAATCAAATGTTGGCATAGTACTAGTGAAACAATTCCCAGTTCATTTGCCTAACTCAAACCCGAACATTAATTTTACTCCCAATTTCAATTCACTTCCAAAATTCTAATCCTAACCCTAATTTTGGTTCAATCCCGAATCGTTTCCATCCCTTCCCATGAAGAGAAGACAAGGTAGGCCAGGCAATAAACTGCCTTTGTGCAAAGTATCCAGTAATTCTTCCAGTAATGTCAATGAAGAACAGTCTGCATTTCTGTCTTCATCTTCTTCAGATAAATTTAGAAAACCCCGAGTGAAAAGTATCAGTTTTACAAACACGAATGTTAATTCTTAGGTGGTTAAAAGTACAAATTTGAGAAGGCGAGTTGTTTGTGTTTAGATTATTTCTATATACAAAGAGCCAACTTCTGAGGCTTTAATTGTATTAACTGCTAGATTTTCATCTGAGTCGTTAACGAATGAGGGAAATGAAATTAGGGTTGTTTCTGTAGTTGGCAGGATAGAATAGTATAACTAAATTTTAATCAGAAATCTTATTAGTACCAAATGGCATGAAAATGTGTCGATTTGGGTGACGAAAGATATGTTTGTTGATATTATACCTGAACGCTATAATGGGTTATTAGATTCTGCGTAGAACTACTTTTTATCATATGGATATATTAATTTTGGGGTGGCATTGGCAATTAAAGACAAGATTCCAGCTGAGCCAAGTAAGGGTAGAGAGACTGTTATCCGGGCAGGTCTTGCTGGGTTGGTGGCTGCGAAACAACTGATGTTATTTGGCTTTGAGGTTACTGTTTTGGAGGGACGAAAGTGTGTAGGTGGAAGGGTGTATACAAAAAAAGATGGAAGGAGGGAATAAGGTGGCAACTGCTAGTTTAGGAGGGAGTGTTTTGACAGGTACACTAGGGAATCCATCTTGTTTGTTGGAATGACAACATTCATATACACTTCATAAGGTGAGAGACCAATGTCCATTTTATTGTGCTGATGGAAAGCCCGTAGACGAGTATCTAGATAAAAAAGTTGAGGTTCCTTATAACTGACTTTTAGATAAGGCAAGCAAGCTTAGGCAAGAAGTTTTCTCAGAACTGGAAGCACAGATCCATAACAACTACCCACTGGTTTAGACCCAATGTTGCCATTACGAAAATATTCAAACTTGGAGGAAGTGAGATCTCTTATTACAAACCCGTCGGAGGGCCAATTTCTTACTTGCCAGAGCATAGTGCTAAACCAGCTCGCGACTACATCAGTTCTGATATCCCCAGCAGATAAAGCAGTTCCATTGCTTCTGCCAAATTTTTTTAGCCTTCCTGAGAAACAAGTTAAAAAGGGGATCCATGAAAGAGCTGAAACTTTGAACTAGAAAAAAAAATGAATATATTAAAGAAAAGAAATAGGAAAGAGGAAGCTAAATAGGACGCATACCTGACTATTTTTTACTTGACAGTGGCCGCTCTTAACTTTACATCACCTTTTACCACAAAATATAAGAAATGTTAGCCTCAAGTCTAATATATGCCGCAGTTGCAAATGACATAAATAAAAACAACCTCTTTACCTCCCAATGTGGTCTATATTAGTGTATCAATCAATATAACTTTTCAATTTCTTTATCACTTAAGATTAATTAAGAAAATTAATGCATTGGTTTGTAAGTATTCTACTTTGGATGTTCTCATTTCTAGTCTCTGGGCATTGCCAATAAGTAAATGTTTTTGTTTTTTACAAAATCATGTTATAAAATGTGTTTGATTTACCAAGTACAAAAAGTAAAAAATATTATTGGTTATCCTATTTAGCAAGCTCGATGAAGGAGATAATACACCATCTCATAGAAATCCATGAACGTTTGATAGTAATTTTGGTGTATTAGTTTTGTATTTACTTGAGTAGCACAATGAGTCAGTTTATATACATATTGCTCACAATACTTCAGCTGAGTATCTATCAAAAACAACCTCTTTACCTCCCAAGTGTCTCCGTATACACTACCGTCTATAGACCCCACTTGTGGGACTACATTGGTTAGTCATTCTAGACTTAAGGAGAGGTAGAGGTAGGCGTAAGACATGGTCCTTGATAGGAGGGTGTGGAGGTCGAAGATTAGGATAGAAGCGTATCAGGAAGGCGGGCGTATTTTTTCCCATTCTTAAAGTGTTAGTATTATTCTTCTTGCTTTTCCCTATCTTTAGATTACTATTGCTACCTGTTATTATTTAACCCCGTTATCTTATTTTCTTGTTGTTTCGGCGTGTTATTGTTGCATATTTTTCATTGTTCGCTCAAGCAAAGTTCTATTGGAAACAATCTATCTACCTTCTTATGGTAAGGGTAAGGTATTCATACATTCTACCCTCCTCGGACCCCAAACGGGTTTGTTATTGTTGTTGCTAAAGGATATATAGCCCACAATTAATACATTACGCTAATTAAATTTTCCACTACTTACTGGTATCACTTGTTGCTTGCATTAAACCCATCTGGTTTGCTTATCTCATTTCAGCTTCAGCATTTAGTGCATAAAGTGAGCATGCAATATGTAAGTAGAATAAAGAAATAAGATGGTTGTAGAAAGAAATTAGTTAATTATTTACCAGAAACGATAAAGGTCAAGAATTTAAAAGCAACGTGATACTCTTTGTTAACAACATAATGAGATAAAACAAAGTTAGTTCTTGGCTGTTAGTGTCTTAATAAACATTAGACATACCTTTAAAAAGTTCTGAAGAAGTATACCTTATCTCGGTTTTTTTATTCTCAACCCTTAAATGCAATGTTCTAACACTAGCTTGGTTGGCCATCTTTGCTGCTTCTCTAAGCCCAGTGAGAAAACTCCTCCTTCCCCCACAATAATATTGGAATAGGAACCAAAGTTGAATGCATGGGCTTTGTGTCACACCCCGAGGCTACTCCCTTGATGTAAATACGGGACCTAGGATCACGAGTGACCCCAAGCTAACCCTGAGATGGCATATTATAAGCAAACTGAATATATCTACGAAAAGATAACTAATGTGGAAGCTAAATCATAAGATAACTGAATGATGGGAAATACCCAATACTGTCTGAATATAGAGAAACTATGAGTTTAATAACAACTGAAAGATCAAACTCACATCTAAAACTGAATCTAACTATGTCTGAATATAAGCCTCTAACTGACTAGAGATGCTGGGACATGCCCCAACTAACTCTAGCAAAACTGAAACTGGAAGACTGAAAGGAATGGAACACATGTCTATCGTCCTCGAAGAATGAGGACTCACCACTGATGCTGCTGAACTGGAGATCGGGAACCGATCTATGCATGATCTGCATGCTGAGGACTTAAACCTATATCACGAGAAGATGTAGCGCAGAGTATGCGTCAGTACTTGAAAGGTACTG
Source organism: Solanum etuberosum (assembly GCA_029582245.1). NCBI lineage: Eukaryota > Viridiplantae > Streptophyta > Magnoliopsida > Solanales > Solanaceae > Solanum > Solanum etuberosum. The sequence continues at coordinate 7,580 of JAJONR010006634.1, read as the reverse complement.
AGCATGCAGGATAGGATAAAGCTGAACAATATACAGATAACTGAATAAAACATACTGATCAATGATCTGAACATGATGGAATTACTAAATATACTGAATACCGAGCTAACTGAATGCAATGACCAAGTACATAACATGCTGAAACTGAATACTGAAATGTAATTGGGAACCTGGTCAAATGCACTAGAATCTGACTGTGGGATCTAATAATAACCGACCTAAAACCACATGAGCTAAATGTGGAGTCCGATGTATACGCCCCATCGAGAGGACCCAATATACCTTACCAAGGGTATAAAGGCATGACTAGCATGATCACTAAATATGATGCCCACAGAGGGAACTTACAAACCTACGGGGGCACGTAGTTCTAGGACTATGAGGGTGACTGACCCTAGTCCAACTTGGTGTTAATCCTACTCCCAACTGAACATTTATACAATACAATATAACTGAAATATAATGGATAGCTCACTGTTCTGACATGCTAACTGAAAATGCTACATTAATGTACTGATAATGAAACATTTGAAAGTGATGTATTTATATCTGTATAAACTGGCCTAGCAAGTGTAATTCATGAACTAAACGAATCAACACATCTAGGGTTCTGAATTTCATGCAAGGAACTAGGAAACAATGTTAAAATAACATGAAAATCTGATTAGGAATATTCTAAAAGCTGATTCACAACAATTTCTAACATTCAAAAAATCCTAGGGCTAGATAATATGAAGGAAATCAAGAATCTGACTGAATTCTAGGGACCTAATGGGCGAAAGGAACCCACTAGTGAAATCCCACATACCTGGTGACGAATTCCACGGAGAAATCTTTCGATTTTGGGGCGAAGCTGATGAAAACCTATTGCGTTCTTTGAGAGGGGTTTGGTCGACTCTTTCTCCTCTTTCGCTCTGAGTTTTATGATTTTTTGGTGAATGAATCGCTTAGGGTAGATTCTAATTAAGTTACTAGGCTTAAACTGACCAAAACCACGTAGTTTAGGGGTTAAACGACGTAGTTTAGGGGTCCAACGCATAGAGGAAAATACCAAAACCACCCTAATTTAAAAGTTGTTGGGGCCACCGACGGCCAGACCGACGGACCGTTGATGAACTGACGGTCCATCCTGGCAGGCGTCGATGGGGTTCTGGGAGTTGAAATCTGGGGGTCTCGACCATGGACCGTGGTCCCCCCTACGGTCTGTGGGTCCTGCCGTTGGTCGACCCTTGGCAGATTTTTCCTAGAGTTCTGGGAGGGGGTTGCAGGTGGCCAACCACAGACCCCACGTACGGTCCGTGGGTCATCCTACAGTCCGTAGGTGGCACCCATCGGTGGCACCTACAACTTCTGAAAATCTGCTGGTTTAGTCTTTTTAAGGTACGGGGTGTTACATTATCTTTCCCTTTGGAACATTCATCCTCAAATGAGGTCTAAACTAGCTGAGTATGGAGGGAAAGAGCCGCACACCCTACCAATAAGTACTGAAAACTAAAATCTGACTGAAATCAGTTCCAAGAACATGCAAATATGTTGAAAATGCAAGACTAACTGAAGGAACCAAAATACTAATACTGAATTTACGCATGAGTAACTAAAAGACTGGAGAGGAACTATTACCTCAAGCTGGAGTGGAATCGGAAGGAAAGAGATGAGGATACTTGGCCTTCATGGCTGCTTCTACTTCCCAAGTAGCTCCCTCTACGGACTGACTCCTCCACAAAACCTTAACTGAAGCGACTTCTTTATTCATCAACCTACGAACCTGACGATCAAGGATTTCAACTGGCACATCTTCATAAGTGAGACTATCCTTCACAGTCATACTTTCCGATGGCACTGTAGTTGTTGGATCACCCACACACTTCTTCAACAAGGAAATGTGGAAAACCGGACTGACTGCTGCTAGTTCTGCTGGCAACTCTAACTCATAAGCCACTTTACCAATACTTTTCAAGATCTTGTAAGGGCCTACATATCTAGGACTGAGCTTCCCTTTCTTGCCAAATCTCATCACCCCCTTCATAGGTGACACTTTCGAGAAAACCCAATCATCAATTTGGAACTCCAAGTCCCTTATCCTTACATCTGCATAGGACTTCTGGCGACTCTGCGCTGTCTTAAGTCTATCTCTGATGAGCTGAAACTTTTCCATAGCCTCATGAACCGAATCTAGCCCTATCAAGGCTGCTTCACCTACCTCAAACCAACAAACTGGAGATCTACATCTACGCCTATACAATGCCTCATAAGGGGCTATCTAAATACTAGAATGGTAGCTTTTATTGTAGGCAAACTCTATAAGAGGAAGGTGATCATCCCAACTACCCTTGAAATCGATCACACAAGCTCTAAGCATGTCCTCTAAAGTTTGAATGGTACGCTCTGCCTGTCCATCCGTCTGTGGCTGAAATGATGTGCTAAGATTAACCTGGGTACCAAGACCTTTCCGAAACGACTTCCAGAAATGAGAGGTAAACTGAGGACCTCTATCTGAAATGATAGACAAAGGAACCCCATGCAACCTGACTATCTCATTAATCTAAAGCTTGGCGTAGTCGTCCGCTGAATCTGTAGTCTTGACAGCCACAAAGTGAGCAGACTTAGTAACTCTATCTACTATTACCCAAATGGAATCATGCTGTCTGCGAGTATGAGGTCAACCTGTAATGAAGTCCATGTTGATCACTTCCCACTTCCAGGTAGGACTGTTGATCTCCTGAGTCATACCTCTTGGTTTCTGATGTTCTACATTCACTTGCCGACAATTCGGGCACTTAGCCACAAAATCTACTATATCCCTCTTCATGCCATTCCACCAAAAGACTTCCCGTAGATTACGATACATCTTAGAGGCACCTGGATGATAGAATACCTAGAGTTATGAGCCTCTGTAAGGATCTGCTACCTCAACTCATCCACCTTAGGAACGTATAAATGACCCTGGTAGTGAAGCACACCATCTCCCTCTTGGGAGAAAGCCTAAACTTTCTGCTGATGAACTGCACCCTTCAATTGAAGCAATATAGGATCACTATCTTGTTTTTCCTTAACCTCCGCTACCAATGAAGATTTTGACCCATTCTGAACTGTTACACCAACATCTGATATGTTCATAAGGCAAACTCCTAAGCGAGCAAGCCGGTGAACATCCTTCGCTAATTCCTTCCTTTCTTCCTCAACAGGTGCTACACTACCCATAGATAGTCTGGTAAGAGCATCAGCTATTACATTGGCCTTACCAGGATGGTAAAGCACATTCATATCATAATCCTTAAGGAATTCAAGCAATATCCTCTGGCGAAGATTCAACTCTTTCTGGGTGAACACATACTGAAGGCTCTTATGGTCTTTGAAAACATCTACGTGCACACCATACAAGTAATGTCTCCAAATCTTTAGGGAAAATACTACGGCTTCCAGCTTGAGGTTATTAGTTGGATAGGTTTTCTCATGTACCTTAAGCTTTCTAGAAGCATAAGCTATAACCTTACCTCGCTACATCAACACACAACCTAGGCCGACTCTGGATGCATCACAATAGATCACATAACCGTCTGAACCCTCTGGTAGAGTCAAAAAAGGAGCTGTAATCAACCTAGTTTTCAATTCTGCAAAGCTCTTCTCACACTCATCTGACCACTGGAACTTAACCTTTTTCTATGTCAGCTTAGTCAATGGAGAAGCTATGGATGAAAATCCTTCCACAAACCTTCTGTAGTAACCGGCTAAACCTAAGAAACTTCTGATATCTGTAAGAGAGGTGGGTCTGGGCCATTGCTTTACTACCTCTATTTTTTGAGAATCCACTAGGATCCTTCTCTAGATACTATATGTCCAAAGAAAGCAACAGATTGCCACCAAAACTCACATTTGCTAAACTTAGTGAATAACTGGCGATCTTTGAGAGTTTGCAGAACAACCCTCAAATGAGTCGCATGTTCCTCCACATTCCTAGAGTAAATGAGGATATCATCAATAAAAACGATAATAAACAAGTCCAAATACTGCTTGAACACCCTGTTCATCAAATCCATGAAAGCTGCAGGAGCATCGGTTAGACCAAATGACATAACTACAAATTCATAATGACCATACCGAGTTCTGAAGGATGTTTTCGGGATGTCACTATCTTTGACTCTGAGCTGGTGATAACCGAATCTGAGGTCTATTTTCAAAAAATGACTAGCACCCTGAAGTTGGTCGAACAAGTCATCAATCCTAGGGACTTATTCTTAATTGTGACTTTGTTCAACTGCCGATAGTCAATGCACATCCTAAGAGAGCCATCTTTCTTTTTCACGAATAACACTGGAGCCCCCCATGGAGAAATACTAGGTCTGATGAAGACCTTATCTAGAAGGTCTTTCAACTACTCTTTTCAATTTCTTATGCTCAGCTGGAGCCATTCTATAAGGAGGAATAGAAATAGGCTGGGTATCTGGAAGGAGATCAATTCCGAAGTCAATTTCCCTTTCGGGAGGAACTCAGGGAAGATCTTCTGGAAACACTCCTGGAAACTCATTTACTACCGGAACTGACTCAAGAGTTGGGGTTTTGGAGTTTGAATCCTTAACTCGAATAAGATGATAGATATACCCCTTGGAAATAATCTTTTTGGCCTTAAGGTAGGAAATGAATCGAACCTTAGGCACTGAGCTACTACCCTTCCATTCTAAGACTAGTTCATTTGGAAACTGAAACCGAACAACCCTGGTTCTACAATCGACTAAGGCATAACAGGAATGTAACTCATCCATGCCTAGAATGATATCAAAGTCTACCATTTCTAACTCTACAAGATATGCTGAGGTGACTTTCTGAGAGACTGAGACAGGGCAATTTTTGTATACCCGTCTAGCTATAACTGGGTCACCAACTGGAGTAGAGACTGAGAAGGGTTCTGAAAGAGTTTCTGGACTAACACCAAAGTTCACTGCTATATACGGAGTTACAAAGGAAAGAGTAGCCCCTAGATCTAACAAAGCATAAACATCCAAATGAAAGACTCGCAATGTACCAGTGACCACATCAGGAGAATCTTTCTGGTCCTGGCGAGCCTGAAAAGCATACAACCTGTTCTGGCGCTGACCGCCACCTGTACCAGATGAAGTACCCTGCTGAGTTGGGCGACCTGCTGGTGCTGCTGAAGCTGTGGACTGAGACCTACTGTTGTTACCTCCTTGCCCCTGTTTCGTAGAAGGACAATCCCTCAACCTATGGCCAGACTGACCATATCCAAAACACCCTTCTTTCCCTGCAAGACACTCGCCCGTATGGTTCTTACCACATTTTGGACAAGTTGGGTAGGTCCTGCTACCTGAAGTATTCCCATGAGACTTAGAGCCTGATGCCCTGCCTTTCTGATCTTGTTTAAACTTGGGGGATGGAGCACTAGCTGTCCAAGGTGCTGGGGCTGAAGATTTCTGCTGAAACTGCGAACGATTTCCACCTCCCAATTTCTGCTGAGAGTACTCGTAGTTACCTTTCCAAGCCTTTTTGTTGTCCTTACCCATTTACCTAAGCTTATCTCCATCAACTTGCTGGGCATGAGTCATGAGCCTAGAGATATTCATCTCCTCTAAATACATAGCATTCCTGCACTCTGTTTTCACTAAGTTGGACACTCCATACAGAAACTTACTCATCTTTGCCCTCGAATCAGCAATCTTATGTGGATCATACCTGGAGAGTTGGGTGAACTTGAGTCCATACTCTTGGACTGACATTGTACCTTGCCTCAAATTAATGAATTCCTGAGCCTTAGCCTCTCTCAACTGTCGTGGAAAGAACCTGTCCAGAAAAACTTCAGTAAAGCATTCCCAAGTCACATGAGTTGCATCAGTACCCCTGTTGTCCTTCCATTGACTAAACCATATGTGAGCTACATCCTTGAGCTGGTAGGATGCCAACTCTACCCTATCATTCCCAGTTACCTGCATCACTCCAAAGATCTTCTTAACTTCATCGATGAAATTTTATGGGTCCTCACCAACCTGCGACCCTAGAAACTCTGGTGGATTTATCCTAATGAAATCACAAACCATGGCTGCAGCTGACCCATTATTAGAATTGGGAGGAACTGGGGCCTACTAATTATTCTGGTTAGTCGCACTCTGAGCCAAAAGTTGAATCGCATTCTGAAACTCTCTATTCGAAACCTCTTGATCTGGGACTGGAGGAGCTGCGTTAGCATTCCTGGTGTTAGCTCTACGAGGAGGCATAATTTGAAACGCATAACGATGAATTAGAAGTAGATCATACCCACGCACGATAAGAATAGAAAGAAAGTGAAGTTTTCCTATAACACTTCGTATCCTCCCTCTCATTAGATGTGGTGCACTTCATACCCATGAAAAGGACTCTACTTAGTGTGGCTTTTCATACATCCTAGGACTCTTAAATATAATGCTCTGATACCAAGTTTGTCACACCCCGAGGCTACCCCCTTGACGTAAACACGGGACCTAGGATCACGAGTGACCCCAAGCTAACCCTGAGCTGGCATATCATAAGCAAATATATCTACGAAAAGATAACTAATGCGGAAGATAAATCATAAGGTAAATGAATGATGGGAAATATCCAATAATGTATGAATATAAAGAAACTATGAGTTTAATAACAACTGAAAGATCAAACTCACATCTAATACTGAATCTAACTATGTCTGAATATAAGCCTCTAACTGACTAGAGATGATGGGACATGCCCCAGCTAACTTTAGCAAAACTGAAACTGAAAGTAATGGAAAACATGTCTATCGTCCTCGAAGAATGAGGACTCACCATTGATGTTGCTGAACTGGAGATCGGGAACCGATCTATGCGAGATATGGATGCTGAGGACCTGAACCTACATCACGAGAAGATGTAGTGTAGAGTATGCGTCAGTACTTGAAAGGTATTGAGCATGCAGGATAGGATAAAGTTGAACAATATACACATAACTGAATAAAGCATACTGATCAATGATATAATCTGAACATGATGGAAATATTGTATGTCGCGCCCCCATTTTTCATAAAACGGGTTTTCGGTGCACGACCTAACAACTCTTTTCGGGTTTTCGGGCTTGATTGAAGAGTCGCCACCTAACGAATTAAGGCGCGTTAGGGCGCCTATCTAACCTAACTAATCTAACTTAAAGTCAAACGAACCAGAGGTCGGGTAAGGGTTCAAATTAACTCGAGGGGAAGGTGTTAAACATCCCTCGAGGTCCACAAATGTGGGTCCCGGCCGTATCTCATGCAATTTATGTGGGGGTTACGAGTAGCACTTAAGATCACTTTAATTTATTTATTTAAATTAAACATGCTTACTAGGTGATATAAATAAACAATAAACAAATAAACAAAGAGATAAGCGAGAAGATAGAATTATACACAAATAGATAAGCGAAGCATTTTATCTTATTTTAATTTTTCTTATAACAAAACTACCCCAAAATATTATAATTATAAAAAAAACAGATAAAGGGAAAGAGGAAAAGGAGACCATGAAAACTAACACACTTTACGAATCAGCGATCGGCTTATTATTCGGAATGACAAAACCGATGTCTGTCATCTTAAGCCTGAG
>JAJONR010006633.1:0-20403 GCA_029582245.1 Solanum etuberosum | reverse complement strand
AATTAACAACTACAATAATCACTAAAACAGGGGATTAGACAAGTAGGAAGGAATTCTCGGGATGTGATCGATTATAAGCTAATTTCACTATATGGGTAGTTGGAGCTTAATAATAAAGTGTTCAATCACTATGGGTAGGCTAGACTATAGGTGCAATAGTTTTCTCTCGAACAACTATTACGGTTCGGGCGAGTTCTCTCGAACCTTGACAAGCTTGACACTACAAAACAACCCAAAATCTTAATTTATCTACTCTCTCGGGCTAGATAGGTAGGAATGAGTTAAGATTCACTCTCTCAAGCTGAATCCATAACAACCCACACACTACAATCATCAATCGTTAACCTTGGTTTTAGAACCTCTCTCTCGAGCAAGCCCAAAATACTAAGCTAAAATTGTATTTGCAACTACAATTCATAAATTACTACTCAGCTATCGATCAAACCCACATTAAAACAATATTTAAATCATTAAACAACAATACCTATAAGCTAATTAAGCAAATAATCACATAATCACACCTCAAGAATTGGGGTTTTAGCCAAATATCATAAAAAGATAGAAATTAATACCAAAACATTCTCCATGTTATGGATATTGCAATCCAAGTCTTTAAAATGATCCAAAATACTAAAAATCAAAGACCCGCTTAGAATCTACCTGAAAACCCCTTCAAAGTTGTTCTCCAATGGAAAATACTAAGAAAACTCTCCAAAAACCGAAGAAAACTAAAACTGGACTTCAATAATAAAAACAGGACCCCTTTGAACTCTTTTTGAATTCAATTTATTGTTTCCCAAATTTCAGCTGCAAGGACCATTAGGTGAGGTAAGTCGAGCGTCGCCGACTAGGTCGGCGACGTGCCAATCGCTCCATCTCATCGCCGGTCTTCCTTGGCTTTTAGTCCTCAAGGTTCTGTGACGTTAGGCGATCCAGAATGTGTCGCCGATCCAGTCGGCGGTCCGCCGAATGTCCAAATCCATCGCCAAATTGGCTTCTCCCCAGGGCTGACAGTCTAGAACTTTAGGCGAGCTGAAGTGCCACTCGGCGATTCTCATCTTTTGTTATCTTCAGCCTTTTTAATCTTTTTAGCTCCTTTTCGCCCGGTAGTGTCCTTGCCTTGATCCTTTTGCCTTCTTTGCTGCAAATCAACATTATAACATCAGTTTGGAGCATAAATTAGGCATTTGAGGACAATAAACTATTAAAAGAACGCCTTAAATGAGTTGAAATCTGAGGCTCATCAACACCCCCAACTTAAACTTTTGTTTGTCCTCATGTAAAACTCAAGATCAATCAGTTCAACAAGGATGTCTACAAATAGTGTTGTATAAGACTCAACATAAATGCACACTAAAGGTTCAAATTACTCATACAATGATCAATTGTGACTCACCATCATCAAGAGTACTCAAGCTCACAATGCTTGTTTCTAATGCAAGTTCAAGCTCAACAAAGGTATTCAAATGCCTTCACAACAAAGATGATTCCATATTCACACAAAATTTCTCAACAATTTAAAGTCTCGGAATCACGTACAACTCTCACACTCACAAAGATGAACACATGCATGAATCCACCCATAGGCTTGCCCTTATTTTCCAATCAACATTCGTTTCAGCTTACTCAAGATCACAAAGGTCTTTCAAGGCTTGTAACGGGGCTGAGTGTCAAGGTATGGTCATTTAGGCTTAGTGACTTCTACCTTCATGAAGTATGGCCTGAAATTCACTTTCCTCCTTTTCTTTCACATTTCAAACCTGATCATAATCCACCCCATTATTCAACTTCATATGAACCACCGGATACCCCATTTCTTTTGCAAATTTTACTACTTTATTTCACAACTTTTTTCTCTTTTTTAGTCTTTTTCTTTCCTTTCTTCTTTTTCTCTCTTTTCTCTTCTCTTTATTTTTTTATTTTTTTTTACACGGAGGGGTTCCATCTTTTTCAAAACAATCCATAAACAAGGGGGAATTTTTCACACTTCTTGACTCTCCTTCTTTTCCACCACACCCCCAACTTAGGCTTTCTGCCTAACTTGGCTATTCAAACAAACCATACTTCATGAAAGTTATGGGTGAGGGGATAAAGAGATGTCACAATTGTTCAAGTTTCTTCCAAGAAAAGGTTAAGCTCAAAAGGGGCCAAGCAAGGTTCACACTTCTCACAAGGTTTGCCACAAAGAGGTATGTAGTCAAATAGGCTCACTCTTCAAAAAATTTGCCTAAGATCATGTCTATTGCTTGCATCACTCAATCAACCGGACCAAAGGAGAAAATTCTAGGTGTCATCAAGCACAATGTTCAGTGCGACCTCACCACTCAAGGCGTTGATACAATTATCAAACAAGACTCCTCACTTTCTGGCTAGCGTGCAATGTTCATCACAAGAGACTCATTCGACAACCGGCTAGTAACAATGAGATGCAAAAATTTCACATATTGCCTATATAATGTTGTTTGCCTCATCGTAGCCGCACATTTATTTTGTTCAATAAAGAGCACTATTTAAGTCATCGGTATTGACCACAACCGACACTCAAATTTTTACAAGAACAACCACAATCATACACAAGAGGTGGTAAAATTTTAAAATTGGTTCAAAACCAATTGCAATTCAAAACCAATGGACCAATATGGATCAGAAACCAAGATATAGATATGTAAACCAAAAATTAGATCCAACATTCACAGAACCCAAAAACAACAATATAAGCGGTTGTGAGAGTAGAGAAATTGAAAAGTACGAAAATGAAGAGATTTTTTAATTTAAAATTATTTGGCCTTTTAAAACTCTTCAATTCGCGCGCTGGTCGGCGACGTTAGTCGCGGTCGCCAACCCATTCGGTGATGCACCGATTCTCCCTTTAGCTCGCCGAGTTTTACAGAATCCCCAGCAATTTGGGTGGTTCAAATGACGGTCTAATTCGGGCTCCCTGACCTGTTTGGCGAGTCACCGACTGGACTTTTGGCTCACCTACTGCTCATTTTCCTACACTTTCAACTTTCCAACTTGCACAATCAACACCCGTTATTCAAAATCAATATTAAAAACATCAAAAAGTTGGGTTGCCTCAGAAGAAGCGCCTTATTTAACGTCCTGGCACGACAGAGATACCAATTAAAGCTAATTTTTTGGGATTGATCATTGCATTGCTTTTGTTGACACTCATTTTGCCATCTGTGCAAAAAGACAACAAACAACAACAAACAGTAAATGGGTTCAACTATAACACAATAAAATCAGAAACCCACTTCAAAAAGAGAATTCAATAACACCACTCCCCGGCAGCGGTGCCATTTTGATTAACGTTTCAAGTACACCTCATCTGAATCTAGGTGTAAACGATCGTAATCTAGTATATAACCCAACGAAAGGTTGGGGTCGAACCACAGGGAGCGGTACCGTATTGAATTCTATTAGGAAGTAAAGATGTGATTCTAATCGGTTATAGAAGTAGACATTGTCGAAATCAAACAAAATAAGTCAAAGGTTTGACAACGAATGTCAGATGGGGAGGGGGGGTTTTAAGATATCAATTAACAACTACAATAATCACTAAAATAGGGGATTAGACAAGTAGGAAGGAATTCTCAGGATGTGATCGATTATAAGCTAATTTCACTATAGGGGTAATTGGATCTTAATGATAAAGTGTTGAATCACTATGGGTAGGCTAGACTATATGTTCAATAGTTTTCTCTCAAACAACTATTACGGTTCAGGCGAGTTCTCTCGAACCTCGACAAGCTTGACACTACAAAACAACCCAAAACCTTAATTTATCTACTCTCTCGAGCTAGATAGGTAGGAATTCACTCTCACTAGCTGAACCCATAACAACCAACACACTACAATCATCAATCAATAACCTTGTTTTTAGAACCTCTCTCTCGAGCAAGCCCAAAACACTAAGCTAAAATTGTATTTGCAACTACAATTCATAAATTGGGGTTTTAGCCAAGCATCATAAAAAGATAGAAATTAATACCAAAACATTCTCCATGATATGGGTATTGCAATCCAAGTCTTTAAAATGATCCAAAATGCTAAAAATCAAAGACCCACTTCGAATCTACCTGAAAACCCCTTCAAAGTTTTTTTCCAATGGAAAATACTAAGAAAACTCTCCAGAAACAGAAGAAAACTAAAGCTGGACTTCAATAATAAAAATAGGACCTTTTAAACTCTTTTAGAATTCAATTTATAGTTTCCCAAATTTCAGCTGCAAGGACCATTACGCGCCAATCGCTCCATCTCATCGCCGGTCTTCCTTGGCTTTTAGTCCTCAAGGTTTTGTGACTTTAGGCGATCCAGAATGTGTCGCCGATTATCCAAATCCATCGCCAAATTGGCTTCTCCCCAGTGCTGGCAGTCTATAACTTTAGGTGAGCTGAAGTGCCCCTCGGCGAGTCGCCGAGTGGCTTTGGCGATTCTCAGATTTTGTTATCTTCAGCCTTTTTCATCTTGTTAGCTCCTTTTCGCCCGGTAATGTCCTTGCCTTGCTCCTTTTTCCTTCTTTGCTGCAAATCAACATTTTAACATCAGTTTGGAGAATAAATTAGGCATTTGGGGACAATAAACTATCAAAACAATGCCCTAAATGAGTCGAAATCTCAGGCTCATCAGAAGCCATTGATGACCCCTGACCGACGGACCATGGACTGACCGACGGTCCGTCTTGGCAGGGCGTCATTTGGCTTCTGAGAGTTGGTGCTGAGGGTCACGATCCACAAACCTGGACCACGGACCGTGGTCTGACCTACTGTCCGTTGGTTCGGCCGTGGGTCGTGCCTTTTCTAAAAATTCTGGGTGGAGTTGAGGTGACCAACCACGGACCCCACCTACGATCCGTGGTTGAACCTACGGTCCGTAAGTGGCCTCCGTCAGTGGCACCTGCATCTTTTGAAAACCTCCAATTTTGTCCTTTTCAAATCCGGGGTGTTACAGATTCGAGCATATCATAACCAGATGTCATAGAGACTTATGTTGATGCTGCAAGACATTCGATATTGATGAAAGAATGTAGCACTTTGCCATCTCATCAGCCTTGACCCATTTCTCTTAGGCCTTGATCTCCTCATCAGTAGCATCCGTTGGCTTAATGGGGCATTCTACAACCAACACATATTTGAAACCCTCAGATATTAGAACAATATCAAGGTTTCTTTTCCAGTCCACATAGTTAGGACCTTCACTGCAAGAAAAACAGTCTCTAAGGAAGGGAAATCTAGTCCCTAAAAGTTCAAATCTGGTCTCGAATGAGCAACTGAGACCAGAAAAACCTGGTCGTCAATCGTCCTAGAAACTACCGTCGTTACTAGTAACTAAGGACGAGTTAAAAATCCTTGTCCCTAAATGCTTTCGAGACGGGGAAAAAATCTGGTCATGAAATCCTTTTAGCGACTATATATCTGGTCTCAAATAGACCATTTATATCATGGTATTCATATCGTTAAACATCTTTTGTGACTGTACGCAATGTGGTCCTAATAGAGTTTTAGAGATGAGTGTGACCTTGTCCTAGAATAGCGTTAGAAACCATTAAAAATATATTCCTATAACAGCTATAACGACCTTACCAAACTGGTCCTAGATTAGTTTTAAAGATGAACAACAATCTGGTCCCAAAATAACTTTAAAGACGAGCATAATTTCTAGTCCTAGCTTATACATTAGAGACGAGCAGCAATAATGGTCCTAGATTGACTGTAACACCCCGTATGCTAGAACTACCAAAAAGTAGATTTCAGAAGTTGCAGGTGCAACCCACGGTTACCACCCACGGACCGTAGGGTGACCCACGGTCCGTCCTGGTGGTCCGTGGTTCACCACCTGTAACCCCTCCCAGACTCAGCCTAGAAAATCTTCTAAGGCATGACCCAAGGCCAGACCCACGGACCGTGGTCCTGGTCCGTGTATCGAGGCCCCAAAACCCCATCGATGGTTGACCATCACGGACCGTCGGTGGCCCCGACAGCTTTTAAGTCAGGGGTCGTTTGGTCTTTTCCCTATGCGTTGGACCCCTAAACTACGTAGTTTTGATCAGTTTAAGCCTAGTAACTTAATTAGAACTTACCCAAGTTAATTCTTTCTTCAAAATAATTGATCAAACTTAGAGGAAAATAGAGGAAAAAGTCGAGCAGCCCTAGTTCAAGAGCGCAGCGAGTTTCCATCAGTTCCGGCCCCGAAATCGAAAGATTTCTCCATGGAATTCGTCACCAGGTATGTGGGATTTCACTAGTGGGTTCCTTTCACCCATTAAGTCCCTAAAATTCAGTCAGATTATTGATTCCCTTCATATTATCTAGACCTAGGGTTTCTAGAATTTCAGCAGATCATTATGAATTAGTTACTTTAATGTTCCTAATAAGATTATCATGATTTTAGTATTGTTTTACGTAGTTTCTTTCATAAACTCAGAACCCTAGCTATGTAGTTCTTTTAGTGCATGAATTACACATGCTAGGTCAGTTATTTCAGATATACAAGCCTCAAATTCGAATGTTTCATTATTTAGTATATTAATGTTGCATTTTCAGTTAGCATGTCAGTATTCTGAGATATCCAGTATTACAGAAATTCAGTCATGAATTGTTAACTACATAATCAATTGGGAGTAGCTTAATACCGAGTGGACTAGGGTCAGTCACCCTCAAGTTCCAGAACTACGTGCCCCAGTAGGTTGTAAGTCCCCTCTGTGGGAATCATTTTAGTGATCACGCAGTCATGCCTCTATACCTCTGGCAGGGTATATTGGATCCTTTCGATAGGGCGTATACATTAGCTCATGTGGTTTTATGTCGGTTATTAGTAGCTCTCTCACAGTCAGATTCTATTGCATTAATCATGTTATCAGTTACAGTCAGATTTCAGTTTCAGCATGTTATAAACTTGGTCATTGCATTCAGTTAGTTCATGTTCAGTATTCTCAGTATAGTACCATGCTTATATCATATCATTGCTCAGTTATATGCTTTGTTCAGTTATGTTATTATTAAGCTTTACTCTATCATGCATGCTCAGTACCTTTCAAGTACTGATGCATACTCTGCTCTTCATCTTCTCGTTATGTAGGTTCAGGTTCTCAGCTTCCAGATCATGCATAGATAAGTTCTCGACCTTCAGCTCAGCAGTATTAGTGGTGAGTCCTCATTCTCCAAGGACGATAGACATGTTTCCTTTGCTTTTAGTCTTAGTTTCAGTTTTTGCTAGATTTTGCTTGGGCATGTCCCAGCACTTCTAGTCAGTTAGAGGCTATTTTCATACATAGTTAGAATCAGCTTTAGCATTTAAGTTTGACCTTTCAGTTGTTGTTAAACTCTCAGTTTTATATAGTCAGATAGTTTATGGGTATTCCCCATCATTTCAGTTTATCTCATGATTTAGCTTCCGCATAGTATTTCTTTATTTCAGTGTATTTAGTAGGCTTATGATATGCCAGCTCAGGATTAGCTTGGGGTCACTCGTGATCCTAGGTCCCTTGTCCGCGTCCTGGGGGTAGCTTTGGGGCGTGACATTGACCATTAGAGACGATCAATAATTGTGGTCTCTAACCGACCACCATTGATCCTAGAGCCATTAATATCACAAGAATCTAAATTCATCAACAAATACCAAAATAATT
This sequence comes from Solanum etuberosum, assembly GCA_029582245.1. Lineage (NCBI taxonomy): Eukaryota > Viridiplantae > Streptophyta > Magnoliopsida > Solanales > Solanaceae > Solanum > Solanum etuberosum. Next base: position 12,773 of record JAJONR010006633.1, on the reverse strand, counting down.
ACTACTAAAAATATGGATACAAAAAGATCATATAGTGAAAGGGGGTAGGAAGATAGATATAATAGTGCGATTGATTACGATAAGTTGGTTAACATCCCATGATGTTAGTTTCAATATTTGTTGAACAAAAAAACTTAGATAACATCCAACGTTTTGCAAAACATTCATAACAAATTAATAATGAGTTAGTTCATCTTCTAAACTTGCATCTTCACTGAAGAATGAACAAAAGTCTGGCAGAAAACTTAAAATTTCAGTCTTTGTCAAGTGATATCCAGAAACATCAACAAAATCTTCAAGAAATAAGAAACATCTATTAGAAAACTTTGAGATACATTAGCAAAGAATCCAACATCTATTTTGAAGAACCACAACTAAATAACATTTGGTAGATAATAGAAACAAATGGAATGAATAGCATAAAAGACGAGCTGGATTAACAATATCTGGACAGAAAACATTAAAACAGAGTAGCTGGCAGCTATGTTGCAGCAGAGTAGAAAATTTCAAAACAACATTTATCTCGTTATACAGCTGTTTAGAAAATAAAACACAGAGCCAGCATAAAAGATTTGTACAGTTGCGGTTAGTTCAAAAATTAATGTATTATGTTCTAAATGTTGTGCCTTCTTATTTTTATTAGAAGGCAATGCATCAGTCTCTCGTCTCATCTCGTAATGTCTTGTCACCTCACCTCAACTCGTCTCCTCCTCTAACCTACATTGTTTAAATAAATTAAGAGTTCAAATGTAACTCCAACTATTCTCTAAACAATCGCTAATTTTGCATAGAACTACAAACAAGAATCCAACATCTATTTTGAGAAACCACAACTAAATAACATTTGGAATAAAATAGAAAAAAAAAACGGACTGAATGAATAACATAAAAGACGAGCTGGAATAACAACATGTGGGCAGAAACGTTAAAATAGAGCAGCTGGCAGCAATCATGCAGCAGAGCAGAAAATTAATGTACTATGTTCTAATTGTTGCGCCTTTTTATTTTTATTATAAGGCAATGCACCAGTCTCTAGCCTCACCTCGTCTTGTCTCGTCTCCTCTCCTCAGATAGTCTCCTCCTCTAACCTACTTTGTTTAAAGATATTAAGAGTTCAAATTTAACTCTAACTATTCTCTAAACAGTCACTAATTTTGCATATAACTATAGACAAGAATCCAACATCTATTTTGAGAAACCACAACTAAACAATATTTGGAATGAAATAGAAACAAACGGACTGAGTGAATAACATAAAAGATGAGCTGGAGTAACAACATGTGGGCAGAAAATGTTAAAACACAGCAGCTGGCAGCAATGTTGCAGCAAAGTAAAAAATTAATGTACTATGTTCTAAATGTTGCGCCTTTTTATTTTTATTAGAAGGCAATGCATCAGTCTCTCGCCTCACCTCGTCTTGTCTCGTCGCCTCACCTCAGATCATCTCCTCCTCTAAACTACTTTGTTTAAAGAAATTAAGAGTTCAAATGTAACTCCAACTATTCTCCGAACAGTCACTAATTTTGAACTGTAGACAACATTGGTCAAACAACTCAAGTTCCTGTAAGCATAAACTAATTTTGCTGATCTTTTGGTAATGCTACTTTAAACAAGTAAACTCTCAATGCAAGCCCAAGATAGAAGGGACATTGAATGTGATAGATATATATACATGAAACAAGGCGACAATTGTAAGCTATAAGAAGTCACTGACTTTTTGATATATATATACATGGAACGAGGTAAACTATAGACTACACCTCAAGCTATATAGAGGATTATAGGACATCAAGAATTATAGACTTTTTGAAGGCGACTAGAAAAAATCTTCACACAAAGTATGATCCACGTATGCACTTAAAGGTTCCTAACATCAAATCAGAAGTTTTCCAGATATATCATCAACCAGATGAGACCAAGATTCAGTTTCAATATTGTATCTTATTCAACTACACAATTAACACAATAGGAAACAAGTTTGTTATTCCATATTTCTTGTAGTTTTCTTGTGTGACTGGAAATATTTCTTTTTTACATCGAAAGACCCGTATATTGATATTTAATCACATTGATTACGGTGTTAAATTTCAACAAAATAAATTAAAAGTTGGGTATATTGTTACTAACTTGGTTAGCTGAAAAGGTAGTGGTCATTCAGTTGAAAAGGACGATGTTGTAGGTGGTACATGTGATTGTTGAGCCGCGAAGAATTCTCTCATTTTAATTATTTCTTTCATCTCATCTTCTAAGGTAGAAAAGCGATCGTTCAAGGATTTTTTTTCCTCTTTAAAGGATTTGTTTTCTTCATTCAAGGATTTGATATCCTCTCGAGTTGAACGTAGCGTAGACAACAATTCAGCTTTTGAAGAAGTTCCACCTTTCAAGTCTTTTGGCTTTACTCCACCCCCAAATCCAAATACGTGACTACGAGTTTGAGGTCCACAATATTTTTCAACAATCTCTATCGTAGGTAGAGATGGATCTGCTTGAACCATTTCTTCGAGTAGAGACTACATTATATATCAAAGAATATTTTCTATCATAACACATAACAATTTTAAGTAATTAACATATTTAATTTACCAAACCTACATGTTTTTCAATTGCTTCAGGTTCAACAAGCTTGTTATCTTTCTTACGAGTTTCAAAGAAAATAGTTGCCAAATCTGGTGGATTGCCATCTTTCCCGCCCTTTACATCAAAGTCAAACATGTCAAATAACACACATCTCGTAAATATTCCATTTAGAAAACTAAATTTATGATAATACCTTTTGATAGATAATCTCTCGAATAGGCTTGCTACCAACATGATGAAGCATCTTCAACTTTACTCGATTTGCTGCATTCCTAGTGCTTCTTGCCTGTATATGTTCAAAGTAAGCTTCTAGTGCAAGTACTTATAAAAATAGGGATCTTAGACAGAAGTATATTCGATATGGCCATTTCTTATATGAGAAATTTGGATTTTGAACTTAAAAGAAGAAAAACCAATGGTTCTGGAAGAATGGTTAAATATGAAAATAGATTTGGAGGATGGCTCAGCAATGTACAAAGAGTACATGGACTATCATTTCCTTAAGGAAATGTATACCACCAATCTTATGATCTTGGAAGGTTCTTATAAATGAAAGAAGCAGCAGTTGATCCTAAGAGGATCAATGGAAATAATAAATCAAGATAAATGCGGCTTGCCCAGATTCAAGAATAATAAATTGGGCATGGATTAGCTAGTTTGGTGCATCAAGAATACTAACCATTCCCATTCTTTTTGGTCTATAGGCGTACTCAAACAATAGAAAAGAGTATAAAAGCAGACTATTAACTCAATAGGCGTACCTGAAAACATTCAGAAGCAAACTATTCCTTTACTAACAATTCCCATTCTTTTTTGTCTACTCCCCTTGTGACATTCTTAAGAGACTGTTGGATTGGCTTGTCCTTCACATATTTTTCATGAAAATGTCCTCTCCATTTGATCCATAACTTATTCATCCATCCCAAGATATGATCACGATGATCATTCATATCAACACTCTCAAATTTATGCTACAACAATTGAAACATGAGTCGAGTTATTATTTTCAGAAAAAAGAGAGGCATCATATGTTGTCAGCTATTTATTCAAAGTGAAATGTTAAAATTATTCTACAAGTCTACATTACTTTTAAAACATCAGTTAATGAAAGATATAAATTAGAATCAGGTGTAGAATGGATTCAAAAGTCGTACAACAGCTGCTATATGGACAAGAACATTCGATTTATCAGGTAACACTGCAAAATTTGAATCAGGTGTATATTTTTCACCTAAACGGCTGCCCACATGTGATTCAACTTTTCTTTCTTAATATCATGCCACGATGATACCCCTAAGGGACAAATATTATGATCACGCACAATTTTTCCGAAATGCCTCGATAAAAAGATTGTTATTTGTTCAAACCGTTCGATTATTGTAAAAGGTGACTTTTAGCTTTTGTCCAATTTCAAGTGAAGAAACTTGTTTTCACATGTTGCTTCCTCGAACTCTTCTTACCTTTGCAGGATTAGATGAACCTACAACAACATAATTTGATAAAAACTATAGCAATAAAACTCAATTCTAAAACTTAATAACATATGAATTCAAAATATCATACCTTTTTCTGTTGTTTGAAAGTGGTTCATAACTTGATCAACAGATGGAGGGAATGAAACATTGGTTTGCATATTCTCTTTCTCAAGAACCAATTTTTTCATTTTTTGCATTTCTTGATTAGAAGACATGTTAGAACTCAATTTTGTGCATTTAGAAGGAGTTTGCATATGTTGATTATCAAAAACAGGACTCTTGTTGAAAGATCCCACCACATATTCAGAAATTCCCAAAGAGGAGCTAAAAGATCTAGTTCTTTTCTCTAGTCCCTTTCCTATAGCACCTGGACTCACTTAACATGATATAAAAGTTTATCAAAAAAATTGAAAACATGGTCTATTTGTAAAAATATAACACTTTTAAAAAACTCTTACTTGTTTCAACTTCTTGGGTGTATTTCTTAACTTGATTAGTCATCGGAGATAAAGTATTAATTTGCATATTCTCTTTCTCAGGAGCCATGGAGTTCTTATGCATCATTCGTATTCCTTCACTAGTCGACATGGTAGAGTTTTTAAGTCCTTGGCCCATCCCTGTAGAACCTTAAAAAAATAAATCATACAACCAATAGTTTAGAACAGTATTTTGGAGAGCAAAAAGATGAAAAAAATACTCACCTCAAACGGCTCCTAAAGACAAGATATTTAAGAAGTACATTGAGATATAGCTGCTTTTTGGCCTGATATTTAACTTTTTATCATGGCATTTACATATATCAGTTCGCGCCATATTAAAGGTAAAAGGCTAGATAAGATTGTATGCATGATAGCATTATATATATTAATATCTTATGCCTATATTCTACATCAAACAGAGCACTAAACGATTAATATAAAGAAGAATGCGAAAAATTCTGAAGAGCCTTGTTGAGGTAAAATAATCGATCAAATATTCGAAAAGGAACGCACCTTATAGGAATAACAAACATTAAGAGAAATAAATTAAAGAGGTGATTTCACCAGTAAACTTAAGAGGAATTGTTCGAGATTTAATATCAATGGATTCAGCCATTTTCGTCGAAAATGATTGACATTCCGCACCTTCTCCTCCAAGACAAAATACAGAAAGTTGGAAAAGATAATTCTTCTCAACACAAGTAAAGATTTTGCTATGCCTTGAAGTGAAAAAATACAAAATATCTTACTTGTTTCAATTTCTTTGATGCACTTCTTAACTAGATCACTTCATTGAGGCAATAAACTCTTAGATGACAAACTTCCTTTCTCACCCAAAGATTTAAACCCTCGTCCTCATCCCTTTCCAATAGCACCAGGCGCAACAAATGTATATCTGATAGTACTCTTCATATTAGAATCGACCTCATTTTCAGTCTTCAATGATTTCATCTTGAACCTGCAAAAAGAGACAAAACGTTAAAAATTAAACTTGAAAATGTCTAATTATTTAGTAATAAAATAAATTGTGTCATCATAACGTTGAATAATGAAATACTAATTCATAAAAGATACTTCACCTCATTAGTTCTTTTTCTTTTCTTTTGGGAAGGACTTCCTAACTCTACAATATCATCATCCATTTGTTCCACAATCTCAAAGGAATCACGAGGTTGAGTCTTCTCACTACTTGCCAACCTTTGTTGGAATTATCATTAGCATAAAACACTTGAGATGCTTGATTCGCTAAAATAAATGGCTCATTTGTTTTTAAAAATCTACTTGGATTAACACTCATAAAATCATACTCATCCTTTTTAACTCCTTTTATTTTATCATACACATTGAACCAATTACATCAAAATAAAAGCACTCTTCTATCCATGACAAATTTCAACTCAATCACATCTGTTAAAACTCCATAGTAATCAAGGTTCTCACTATCATCATCATTCTCACCCAATACAACAACACCTCAATTTTTAGTCCGTAACTTGTTATCATAATCTTTTACATGAAACCTATATCCATTAACGACATAACCATTAGAACGCGTTGAATATTTTGTGGGACCGCGTGAAAGTGAGAGTAGTCTTCCATGATCTGACTATCATCTTGCTTGTGCAATTTTGCGACCTATCAACAAGATAACATTTAATATTTTAGAATGAGTATTACAATATTAAAATATCAAATTTTGATATTTATGTATTACTCACCCTATCTTTAAACCATTCAATAAATTGTCGACTCCATTCTGCATCAGACAAATGTCAAGCATTCTCATGAGTTTGTGCAAACTCTCTATAAAATTGAAGTGAACCATCAGTCTCATACTGAAAAGTATTTAACCTAAAAGAAATAAAAATAATGAGATGATATAAAAGAAATCTCCATACTTGAGATATGGTAAGACTTCATCACAATTCTTCAATATGTATATATGTGCTTGTTCTAGTTCATCTGCTTCAAGCTCACATGTGTCAACCTTATAGAAACACCTTGAACATAAAGTCAAACATTCATTTGCAATGTATCCCTCTACAATACAACCTTCTGGACATGCCCAATTACCAATGAGAGATTTCCAAAAATATAACCATCGCTCCACAGGATACATCCACCGATAATAATCGTTCTAGCATGTAACACCCTGACTTTTCGGAACTCTAATTTAACTCGTAACTTAGTGGAAAAACAAAGAGGGTGAGTAATAAATTAAGAATGATGTGGTATGTCATATTTTAAGTGTTCAAGGGTTGTATCTCAAGTTTTTAAGTTAGGTAAGTTGCAAAATAAAAGTTGGCGAAATTTATCGTAAGTTCCTTTTTAAATATTTCTCTGAAATTTGGGTCAAATGTCTCAGAGGTTTTCTCCCAATCTATAAATATTTATGGGGACTACGACATAGAAAATCGAAGGTCTACGAATCTAGTTTCCAACGCATCAAACCGTCCGTTCATACAACTTAAAAATAGAGAAATATTCATATTTTTGTGAGACTGCACAAGCAAGCACGTGGGGTGGGTCCCCTAAGTCGGTGGAAGCTTATAAGATAGCATCTTCTTCATTTTTCTTCATTCCAGCTCGTAAGAAACCCACAAAAATTAGAGAATTACTCCTCAAATCATCCTTGTGTGTTCATGATCTCTCCTTGGCTTCATATCAAAAATTTCCCTACGTCACGAGCTCTTCGTTTTGGTATAGTTTTCATGGTGAATTGAGCGGTGTAGCTCCGTAGAGATTCTTGCAGCAGATTTTTTTCGGTGTTTTGATTTTATTCAAGTGTTTTGGGAGTGTAAAGTGTAGGAATCATATTTTATCGGTTTATGGATACCTTAGCTCTTAGATAGTAATTTACGATAGTAATCCGTATCAATTGTCAAATTGTCGTAGTAATTCTTGTCCTTAATTACTGATTGATTTTACTTTTTTATTTAGTATTGTAGTGGTGCGGACAGAGGTATTTTCAGTATAAATTATAAAGGAAAAGGTATGTTAAGGCTATTCCCTTCGTTCGGCATGTTTCCTTAGAGCTTGGGAGTGATATAATAGGGTAGTTAATGTTGGTGATCTTGTAGATGTAATTGTGAGTGGTTGGCTGATTGATTGGTTATAAACCCTCATTTTAGGGACTCATAATCTGCTAAGAACGACCTAAGTTAGGAACTACTTGGAGACTATTCATATATATTGTTTAAAGCTAAATTGCTCGCCTTTAGCCTATTCAATTGTTTGTTGTCGCCCTTGGGGCTACTATTGTTAGTTTTTGAGCTATGAACTGTCTGTGGGGGCTATGATGTTGTCTAAGAGGACTATGTTACTACCTAAGAGGGCTATGTATTGTCCACGGGGCTATATTGATGCCAAATAGTGTTATGTGTTTCTTACGGGGCTACTTTGACGCCAAAGAAGGCTATGTTTTGCCTACAGGGCTATTTTGATGCAAAAGAGGGCTATGTGCAGCCCACAAAGCTATGATGTTGCCTAAGAGGTCTATGCACTGCCTACGGGGCTATATCGTTGCCAAAAAGGGCTATGTGACTTCTTACAAAGACAAGGGGCTACCGATAGGGGTATGTAGGTTGATTTGGCACCTTCTGGGCTTATGGGGGCCTAGGTAGGTGGTGTGTTTTTTGTACCTGCCGAGCTTATGGGGGCTTGGTTAGGTTGTTATTTGATCATTTGTTTGTATTTTTAGATTCAGTAGTGGTTTAGCATGCTTATCTAAATTTTGATTTCCTTACCTGATTGCTTTTGGTATATTATGATACTTTCTCATTTAGTCTATAGCCTTTCATACTCTGTACATTATTTTGTACTGACGCCGCATTGCCTGGGGGCGCTGCATTCATGCAAGCAGGTCCCAACAGATGACCCAGTAGACCTCCTCTGCAGAAGGATTGACTTATATCTGGTTGGCTAGCCCCTTTCCTCTGGAGCTGCCAGAGTTGGGATGTTTGTTAGCTTTTGTTGTATATATTTTGATGGGTAGGCTGGGGCCATGTCCCGCCAATCTTTACCACTCTTAGAGGCTTGCAGACTAGTGTGTGGGGTGTATAGCTACGTTATGGCCATGCTGGCCTAGTTTGTTGGTTTGCTGATGCTTGTTAGATGTTTGATGTATTGTCTTTATATATACCTTCTTTTAGTTTTTGTATAGAGATCATGGTGGCCTCGACGTCCCAATCAGGACTTCTGTGCTAGTACGCTATTTCTTTATATGAACTCTTGGGAGTAGCTATTTCTTTTATAGATCTGTTAATAGGGGTCTTACCGGCCGAGGGTTTAATTTTAAGACGAGATATACTTGTTTGTTTTCTTGATTGCGTGTGGCTGCCATGCGCTAGTATCAAATGGTTCAGCAGGGTCAGCCCGGGCTTGAGTTTTGGCATTAAGAGCCAGTTGCACCCCTTGAGTTTGGGGTGTGACAATCTTTGTATCAGAGCAACGTCGTATCCTAGGGAGTCTGCAAGCCGTATCTAGTAGAGTCTTGTTTATAAATGTGTTGTGCACCACATTCGATAAGCAAGAAGCTACCGGGCATGGTAGAATTACTATCCTTCTTTTGCTCACCTCGTTCTATAGAGCGGTGTCTTAAGGGATGAGATTTCTGGCTTATAATTGATATTTTTATGAAGATGGAGATGGTTGACACCAGACAGACCACAGCTATCCAGGGGCTAGATACAGTTGCAGGCGAGGGTACCGGTGAGGTACCACGGGTGGAGGTAGCCCATTGTGAGACCCAGGGGGAGACAACTTCTCAGCCCCCTATAGCTTCTCCACCGCTTCAGGAGCCTCCAAGGGCTACAAGACTTCCTGCTCCCCCAGCAGTACCACCTCTAGTTCCTCTTATTCCACCTGATCAGGATTTTAAGAGTGCGGTATGTATGTTAGCACAATTAGTAGCTGCACAGCACCAGCCAGTTGCGCCAGATGTTGCCGGACCTTCTGAAGGGCCCGGAGGTTCGAGAGATCATGAATTTCTTACCTTGAATCCTCCATATTTTACAGATGCAGATTGCAGAGAGGACCCTCAGCACTTTTTTGATCAGCTTCATAGGATACTTAGAGTCATGCATGCCTCAGCGACTGAATCAGTTGAGTTAGCAGCATTTCGATTGTGTGATGTTGCAGTATTATGGTATGAATTTTGGGAGAGATCTAAGGGAAAAGATGCAGCTCTACCCACTTGGGATAGCTTTACAGAAGCTTTCATAGATCACTATTTGCCTCGAGATTTAGGGGTGCATGGGTGGACTAGTTTCTAAACCTCCGACAGGGTAGCATGAGTGTTCGAGAGTATGGGCTGAGATTTGATTCATTAGCTAGATATGCACCAGCATTTGTTGATACGATGCATGACTGGGTGCGTAGATTTGTGGGAGAGCTTGACTCAAACTATATCGACACTGGTTCTACCACTGCACTAAATGATAATACGGATATCTTGCGAATTCAGGCCTTTGCACAGGGCATAGAGGATCACCGACATCTACAGTATATGAGTGACATGGTCGAGAGAGAGACAGAAGAGGGCTAGGCCCGCTGGTGCACAGGGAGATTTTCAGGGTGGTCCCAGACCCTGATATTCTAGTAGGACACCTAGACCTCCACCACAGTAGTTCCAGGGTAGTAGATTTGATCGTTAGGGACAGTCAGGCCCAAGTGAGGGTTCACGAGCATCAGGCTCTCAGCAGATGGGTTCAGGCCAGGCTAGGACATCCCCATTGCGTTGTGCTACTTGTGGTAGGATGCATTTCAGGAGGTACAAGTAGGGTTCCACGTGTTGTTATTCCTGTGGACAGGAGGGGCATGGGTGGACGAATTGCCCGACCATAGGTTAGGGTGGTATAGGTCAATCGACCAGGTCAGTAGTAGGTTCTTCCTCATCAGCACAGTCTACAGAACGTGGACCCCAGGCTTCAGTATGTAGAGGTAGAGGCGGAGGTAGAGAGGGAGCATCTAGTTCTGGTAGTGGCCAGAATCGTACATATTCACTAGCCGGCCGACAGGACTCAGAGTCATCACCAGATGTTGTGACAGGTGCATTGATTGTTTACTCACATTTTGTTTATGCTTTGATAGATCCTAGATCTACTCTGTCTTATGTTACTCCATTTATTGCGGAGAAGTTATGTATAGTAGCAGAGTCATTAGATCGACCCTTTATTGTGTCTACACCAGTTGGTTAGTCTATTATTGCCGGGAGAGTCTATCGAGGTTGCACGGTAGAAATTATCGACCGTCAAACCTCTATAGACCTCGTAGATTTAGAGATGGTTGATTTCGACGTCATTATGGGTATGGACTGGTTAGCGTCTTGTTATGCTAATGTTGAGTGCCATACAAAGATTGTTAGATTCCACTTTCCAGGAGAGGCAGTTTGGGAATGGAAAGGTGATACAGTAATGCCGAAAGGTAGGTTTATTTCATATCTTAAGGAGAGGATGATGATTACTAAGGGTTGTAGTTATCATCTTGTTCGCATTAATGATATAGATGCAGACCACCGACAGTTGAGTCTATTCCGATAGTTAATGAGTTTCTAGATGTATTTCCAGACGAGCTCCCTAGTATCCCTCCAGAATGGGAAATTGATTTTGTTATCGATATGCTACCAGGTACACGACCCATATCTATCCCTCCTTATGCAAAGACTCCTGCTGAGCTAAAGGAGTTGAAGGATCAGCTGAAAGACTTGCTGGATAAATGCTTTATTAGGCCTAGTGCTTCACCATGGGGTGCACCAGTGTTATTCGTGAGGAAGAAAGATGGCTCACTAAGAATGTGTATTGATTACCGACAGCTGAATAAGGCGACTATAAAGAATAAGTATCCCCTTCCGAGGATCGATGACTTGTTTGATCAGTTACAAGGTGCTGAGTGCTTCTCAAAAATTGATTTAAGATCAGGGTACCACCAGATACGAGTTCGGGAGAAAGATGTTCCAAAGACGGCTTTTAGAACCAGATCTAGACACTTTGAGTTCTTGGTAATGTCTTTTGGATTAACTAATGCCCCAGCAGTGTTCATGGACCTGATGAATAGTATATTCAGGCCGTATCTAGACTTGTTTGTAATTGTATTTATTGATGATACTTTGGTGTATTCACGTTCAAAAGCTGAGCATGCAAATCATCTGCGAGCAGTCCTTCGGGTTCTTCAAGACCGAGAACTTTATGCAAAATTTTCTAAGTGTGAGTTCCGGTTGGACTTTGTAGCTTTCTTAGGCCATATTGTATCAAATGCAGGCATTATGGTTGATACACAAAATATTGAGGCCGTAAAGACTTGGCCCAGAGCCATGACTCCGACTGAGGTTCGTAGTTTCTTAGGATTAGCTGGGTACTACAGAAGGTTTGTAGAGGGGTTTTCTTCACTTTCAGCACCCTTAACGAAGGTGACTCAAAAAGCAGCTAAGTTCCAGTGGACTGAAGCTTGCGAGCATAGTTTCCAGGAGCTGAAGGACAGGTTGAAATCAGCACCAGTTCTAACATTGCCACAGGGTTCAGAAGGCTATGCGGTGTACTGTGATGCTTCTGGTGTTGGGTTGGGATGTGTTCTAATGCAATATGGTATGGTTATCACATATTCTTCAAGGCAGTTGAGGAAGCATGAGAAGAACTATCAGACCCACGATATAGAGTTGGCTGCAGTTGTGCATGCGTTAATGATCTGGAGACACTATTTATATGGTGTTCATGTTGACATCTTCACAGATCATAAAAGCCTTCAATATATCTTTAGACAGAAGGAGTTAAATCTGCGACAGCGTCGATGACTTGAGTTACTGAAAGACTATGACGTGGGTATTTTATATCATCCAGGAAAGGCGAATGTGGTAGCTGATGCCCTCAGCCAAAGATCTATGGGTATTTTATCCTATTTAGGTGTTGAGAAGAGTGAGCTAGCGCGAGAGCTTCATCAGTTAGCTAGCTTTGGAGTCAGATTGTCAGAGGCAGACGATAGTGGAGTCAGAATTCAGGACACAACCGTATCATCCCTAGTTGTAGAGGTAAAATAACGGCAACAGGAGGATCCTAGCTTAGAGCAGCACAGAGCCAAGGCTCAGGATCAGCAGTCTTTAGCATTTGATATAGCAGGAGATGGAGTCCTCAGATATAATGGTCGATTGTGTGTTCCGGATGTTGCAGGGCTTCGACATCAGATTATGGAAGAGGCACATCATTCCCGTTATTCTATTCACCCTGGTTCGACAAAGATGTACCATGATATT
>JAJONR010006632.1:0-22588 GCA_029582245.1 Solanum etuberosum | reverse complement strand
AAGCTTATGGTAAACTAGATTTGAAAGGCTAAATAGGCGTTTCCACATTAAAAAAAGAAGGTGATATTTGACAAAACAAAAGTTATAAGGGGTATAAGGAAGTATGAAATTGTATTTGGATATGTATTTAATTAACTTGAAAAAATAAAATAAAAATTGTGAGTGAAAATAAATTCACCTTGTTTTCGGCTTCTCCGAGAATCTAGGCAAGGAGATGCTCCTTGCCAATGATAAATCTACATGCAACAAAAAATAACACATTACTGAAATAATTTGAAAACGAACAAAACATTATATAAATTTAACTTTCATAGGATAAGGAAAAGAAAAATGTTTAACCTCCATAGTTTGACGAAAAGTCATTCTTAATTTTTGACCTTTCTGCAAACTTTAGAATATCATTTGCCTACATTCACAACAAATATTCAGAAATCACAATTATATGAACCCAATTAAAAAGTGAGAGAAAATAAATCAAAAATCAATGACATTTGATTGATAAAAACCTTATCACTAGAGACATGGAAAGATGCAACCATTCCATTGTAGCAAATAGTCAAAAGTGTAATTTTCATGCCATTTTTCGAGCCACCACAAAGCCTGATTAATAAAATCAACACAAAGATCAGTCAATGGGTATTTTCATTTTCTAAAGCATTAACCAAATTAATGCAGACATGTATATGTTTGTCAGTTTTTTTTATATATTTTAAAATTTTTAGTGTTTCTTTTACGAGAGATCTTCATTGTAAACATATAAGAGATCTTCTTTTTTTTATATAAGAGATCTAAACAATTACTTTCTTCTTTTAAATTATAAGAGAGCTACATTGTCAATTTTTTTTTTTATAAAAGGGCAAAATATTTCATTTCCTCGAACTTCTAGATGGAGAACTAAAAAAAATCCACTAATACACTGATCATGATAAATTCTTTATTTCATTCCTTTATTTATTCTTCTTGGCTTTGCTGACATATGATTCCTAGGTTTACTATTGCAAGGTCAATTACTATGTTAATTCTTGATAAAAAGAATATAATTTAATTATGTACTCTCTTTAAGAAACAACACAACTTTTCTTAATTCTTTTTTAATAAAGATTACCTGTTATATTTTCATAAAAATTACTGTCTTTTAAAACTATTAACTCATTTATTGGAGTTGGGATTAATTTAGAGAAAAATTTGAAGGTTATGGTAAAGTAATTGAAAGGTTAAGTAGGCGTTCGGACATAAAAAAAGAAGAAGTGACGTTGGACAAAAAATGTTAGAAAGGGATATTAGAAAATATGAATATTTGAATATGCATTTAAATAACTTGAAAACATAAAAAATTTGGAAGTGGAAAAAAATTCACCTCTCTTTTTGCTTCTCCGAGAATCCAAGCATAGAGTTTCTCCTTGCCAAATGTTGAGCTATATGTAACAAAAATCAACACATTATTAAAATAATTTAAAGATGAGCAAAATATTAATCAAATTTAATTTTCAAATAAGAAGAAAAAGAAAATTTTAACCTCCACTTAATGTTTCCACGAACAATTGTTTTTCGGATGAAACTGTATCTCTAATTTTTGACCTTTCTGCAAACTCTAGAATACTTGCCACCTATATAAATAATAAGTAATTCAAAAATCACAATTATGTGTAATCAATTAAACAGTGAAACAAAACCGATCAGAGAAGAATGACATTTTATGAATACAAACCTTATCACTGAAGATATTGAAACTCACACTCGTTCCATCATAGTAAATAGTCAAAGGCGCAATTATTATGCCATTTTTCAAGCCAGAGTCAAGCCTGATTAATACAATCAACACAAAGATTAATCGATGTGTTCATTGTCTAAAGCATTAACCAATTTTTTTTATATATATATATATGAGATTTTCAATTTTTTTTACACATAATAGATCTAAGGAAAGAATATTTTTTCTATTCAAATTATAAGAGAGCTATTATTAAAAAAAATAATTATAAAAGGGAATATATCTCTTTTCCTCCGACTTATAGGGAGAGTACTCAAAAAAGTACATTATTAGATCGATGATGATAACTCCTTTATTCCTGTCTTTTTTGGTTCTTATGGAAGGAGAACATGTGTCAGCAAATAAACTTAGTTGTGCGGGTATCATTCCTAGGTGTACTGTGACAACGTAAATTACTAAGTTAATTCATAATCCACCTAGGTTAATTTAGAAGGAGAGGTCATCCATTTGTAATTTTATTAAATAGATGACCCTTCCCTCTAGATTCTTTCACCGTAGTATCAACAGTGCTTCCACGAGCCGGACTGACACTACTGTTGGTGGAGTAACAAGAAACTTAATGGAGATTGGATAATGGAATATCACAAAAAAATATGCACGTTATATCTCACACTATAAAAACACGTGAGATATTTCAGAACGTTATCCATGTTGAAATTTAAACAAATTCCATTGAGGTACGTATTATAATGATTATTCTATTTATCATGTTATAATTGATATTTGTAGATCTGTGTTGAAGAAGTTGCAGAACTTTCGTTATTAAAAATATTATCTATATATCTCCTAAATTTATTTTTTATATCTTCTAGTCAAACTAATTAATCATTTATTGAAGTTAAGACTAATTTGAAAAAAATAATTAATATCTTAGCTTCCTGATTTTCTAAAATTGTGTTTGAATATACATTTAATTAACTTGAAAAAAAATTGTCAGTGGAAAAGAATTTACCTCGCGTTTTGCTTCTCCGAGAATCTAAGCAAGGAGTTTCTCCTCGCCAATGGTAGATCTACATATAACAAAAACCAACACATTACTGAAATAGTTTGAAAATGAACAAAACATTATACAAATTTAATTTTCAAAGGAGAAGGAAAACAAAAATGTTTAACCTCCACTTAATGTTTCCACAGATAATTGTTTTCTGGCGGAATGACATTCTGAATTTTTGACCTTTCTGCAAACATTATAATTTCCTTCGCCTACATACACAATGAATAATTTAGAAATACAATTACTTGAAACCAATTAAAAGTGAAAGAAAATAGATCAGGAATTGATGACATTTGATTGATAAAAACCTTGTCGCTGGAGACATTGAAATTTGCAACCTTTCCATTGCACCCAATAGTCAGAAGCACAATTTTCATGCCATTTTCCAAGCCACCACAAAGCCTAATTAATAAAATCAACACAAAGATCAATCAATATTTTTTTTCATTGTCTGAAATACTAATCGAGTCACTACAAACGTTATATTTGCTCAAGAAAATCTCTATCCTTGAATAATTTTTACATATATATATTCTTTTAGCGATAAAATTTTATTTTTACACGTAAGATATATTTTTTTTGAGAGGGAGAATGTTTGGCTGTGCAGAAATTTGATTCCTAGGTTTACTATGACAGTTAATTGCTAAGTTAATTCCTAATCATAAATGTAATTTAACTAAGTTCTCTCTTTAAAGAACAATTCAACTTCTTTTAATTCTATTTGATAAAGATACGTTTTATATCTTCAAAAATTACTCTTTTAATTTTTAAATTATTTAATCTTTTATTTAAAAGCACCCTTTTGCTATTCATATGCATTTAATTTGAAGAAAAATGAATACCAACCTCTCTTTTCGCTTCTCCAAGAATCTAAGTTGAGAGTTTCTCCTTGCCACATATATATCTAAATCCAACAAACCAACAAAATATTCCTCCATTTAGAATAAATAGTTTGAAGATGAAAATCAAGATTATTGAAAAACTCATCAAATTCTCGAAAGAGAAGGTAAAGAAAAATGTTTACCTCGACTTTGTGTTTCCACACCCAACGGCTTTTTTGATGAAGAGACATTCATAGCTTTTGACCTATCTGCAAACTTTAGAATTTCCTCCGCCTACATACACATCAAATTCAGAAATCACAATTACGTGTAACCAATTCAATAGTGAAAGGAAAAGATTCTAGGATTAATGACATTTGATTAATAAAAATTAACCTTATCCCTCGAGACATTAAAAATCTCAACTGTTTCATCGCAGATAAAACTCAGCGTCACAATTTTTGTTGTTGCATTTTTCAGAACTTCATTGGGATGGGTCTTCCCAATCACATTATCAATACCTAGAAGAAAATTTCACAAGGAAAAATAATTAGAATTCAATGTTAATTAGCTGGATTTTCCCTTTATAACTATTGATATACTTTGTATTGAGATAAATCAAACATATATGTATACTTACACGCATGAACATATACTCATTGATGAATTTCTATAGAAAATTAGTGAAAAAGAAAGGAAAATTAAAACCTCCAAAGGTGATTTCACTTTCAAATTTAGGTGCTAAAAATAAGTGAAATTTTTATTTATTTTCTAATATTTAGTTTGTAAGAAAAAAAATATTATTTTTAAATATATTTTTATATAATTCAACCATATATAAAAAATCAAAAGAAAAGTTGAAAAAAAAAATTACTTTTCTCCTTACCTAACACACCTTCATTTAAAGATTTTCCTTCTTTATAGAAAGTGAGATTAAGTTTAAAATTTATACAATTTTGCTATTTTCTATAACATTAAGAAAATTAAAAATTATTTTTATGCATCTTTTTTACCTGTAACAATCAAATATTATTTAAATATCAAATATCGAGATAATATCCAAAAATAATAATAATCTCAAAACCAACATGTTATAGAGAGCTTTAATTGTATTTGTTTTATTTAAAAAATAAAAACAATTCAATTTCTTAAGTTATGTTATTATAATTCGTTTGGAGTCATGATAGAAGTTATTTTTTCATTATATTAATACATTATTAGTTTTGAATATAAATTTAATCATAATCATTATATTACATGCGAAGCATAGTAATATCTATTGTAGGTAAGGAAGTACTAAAATATTGATTTTATATACCTAGTGTATTTTAATTTTACTTTCATAAAATTTATTGTACCACGTTTAATGTTGTAGTATTTTTTTTTTGTTTAGCTTTTATATTCTCACACTTTATGACACTGTAAGATTGATATGTCCTAAAAGGCTACAACAATACATAGCTACTTATTTGAACTAAATTCTAACTTAATATAACACGGAAAAGAAATTAAATTCTAAATTATAATTAATTAAGCTAGCGTTTAGTCAAAGATTCTGAAAGTATATTTTGGTAATTTATCTTTAATATTTGTTTGACCATGAAATTTAATCTGAAAATTTGATTTTTAAATATTATTTGGAACTTCCAGTCACACTTTAATTCTTTTCCAAATAAATACATGTTCAAGTACAATTTTCAAATAAGAAAATCACTAGTTAAATTTTTTAATTTTTCAAATTTCAGCTTCAAAAAATATAGCCAAACGGGGCTAAAATTAGGACTGACACCAACGATGTCAAATTTCAGATTCTTGTCAAGTGTTTGGTTATAAAACTTCAAAATTCAATTTGAAGTTGAATCTCAAATTTGGGTAAAAAGTGTTCTTAACGTGTTTTTTTTACTTTATCTTCATAAATCAAATAACGTGTCATCTTCTCTCGTTTAACTTCACTTATTAAATTCCAAGATCTTGGATATAAAAATCTTAAAGGAAGATGTTAAGGGAATATACCTGAAGACATTATCACAAAGCAAAAGAGTTGATTCAAAAACTGTTTTTATCTCCTTCCTCTAGCTTTATGTTACCACCAACGGCAGTAATGGAAATGTGCAAAGAAAATGTGTTAACCCTAATGGGTGAAAATAAATAAATTTATAGAGGTTTAGATTCAATCTGGCACGTCCATCAAGTAAGTCATCTAATGATTAAATTGAGTCTTCATTAAATATTAATGATGTACTTAACATTAATTGGGCCACACATAAAATAATAAGAAGTCTAACATTTTCCCACTTGGCCCAATAACCACATAATACTAATATTTAAGAGGAAATATCATAAATAACAAAGAGATTAAAATTAATAAGCCTCATTAGCTACAATTTACCTAATTTCGCTCCAAAGCTATAGTTTCATTTGCTATGGGTATTTATGTTTGTATAATTTGCTTGCCAATATACAAATAGAGTAAGTCGGTTAGTATAATTTACTTGTGAATATATAAAAAAGGTAAGTATATACTAATTATGTATTAATATGTTTAGAAATTTTTCAAAACTTATACAAATCAAATGTATCAACATGATAATCATATACAAGTTAGGGTAAGCATATACAAATTTTGGATTTGTACAATTATGAACTAAATTATACAAATTCTGAATTTATACAATTAAGAGTCGAATTATACGAAATTTGGACGTGACCCGCGTGAATATGGTTATATATTAGTGACGAAAAGTAATTTCTTCAAACTATAGTTATGTTAAATAATTAACTAGTACTTTTTTGCTTAATTGTGTAATTTTCCCAATATTTAATGATACATTCATTAGTTAAGCATAAAACAAATATATTCTACATTAATATTCATCATAGATATCATAATATGACTGTCACGACCCAAAAATGGACGTGATGACACTCGTCTTATCCCACCAAGACAAGTCAGCCTAAAACTCAACCATTACAATAAAATGCAGAAATTTTATAGTTAACTCAAAAATACCCCCAAAATCTGGTTGTCACGTGCACAAGTCTCTAAAGTATTACAATTGATTCAAAAGAAAAATACAAGTCTCAAATGACCTTGTTTCTAGAATAGAACAAGATCATAAATAAGAGTAAGAAGGTCTGCTGAGATGACAAGCAACTACCTCACAACCTCCACAAGAAGCCTCGGACAAGAAGATAAGAGAAAGAGTATCACAAAGATCCGGGCTAGTAACCTACAAAAATGTAGAAGGAAGGGGTGAGTACCAAACCCCACGGTACACAGCAAGTAAAGTTCTAAACACAAGCTAAGGGAATAGAATATGGGTACTCCTTTCACCCAACCGAACCTCCACAACTACAACCTGCATAAAGCCAGTCCAACCTAACAGTTCACCATTTACATAGCTCACAGCTCAACAACAACACTCTAACAATTAAATATCCTCAACACCAACACTCTAACAATTGCATATCCTCAACAACAAACTCAATATTCATCAATCACAAGTTTCACAGAAAGGCACTCACAAGATCAGCAACACACAAGATCAAGTTCATCAATGATTAAGATGTGCAATGCAATGAAATGCAATGTCAAGTATAATGATGCATGTCTGACCTAACGATACACACCCGCTATCTCTCAGTCCGGGACCCATGGGGGATATATCTTTCCATGCATCCGTCGCGGTGTGCGATACGACCCTCGATATAAGTATACATCGAGGCGCGCGATACATCCCTCGATACATAGTATCCATCGCGGCATGCGATACGTCCCTCGAAATGGTATAACCTATTATCACATAACACTTATCACAACCATCTCTCAGAACCAATGCAAATGACATGTTCACACAAATAATGAGGAGATGAAAATTTTCATAACAAGGCACAATTCACAACAAGACAACCGTAATACAACATCAACAATTAAGCAATAAGCCTTTCAAATCATTCTAAACATCACACACCAACAATTAATCACATTACCTTTTTATTACCCTTTTTCCATCATTAGAATTATTCAACATGGACAATTCAACCCATCACCAATTCTCATTACTCCCAAACATATACCACAAGGAAATACACGATTTTATGCACTTAATAAGGGTTTAGAAATCCACTTGCCTCAATCAATCAAGAATTCACTCCGGAACTTGAGCCTTCCCCTTTTGTTGAACTTCCAAATCAAAGCAATCTATTCAAGTACATGATCACAATAAGATTTCGAAACTAACAACACCCATATTGCTATATGTTTAGCCTTGACCCAAAAATTCACCCAAATTTATAATCAAGCTCTTAATCTTGATTCCAATTAACATGTCAACTCTCATGTTTTCCAAATTTTAAGCCTAGGGTTAAGTCTTAATTTCTCCAAACAATACAATCCTAATAATTTTCATGTAATATAGTACACTCAATATTTAATTACATTTACCAATCTATTAAAACTTGAATAAAATTTATAATACTATACGTCAATTTTTAACACAGAACTAAGTTAAAGGAAATCATTAAATTCCAATTATAGAAAAGACCGAATAATTATACGCCTGATCTAACCTATATATCAATTAAATTCTCATATACTTTACCAATCATTATCTGATGATTGTCCATCATTGCCCAATTACACCTATAATAGCCATAAACATTTTTCCCCAAGTAAGAAGTGTTATCACATATATGAGAGATACCTTTTTATTTTACAACCAACCATAACAATAATAAAATATAATATGACATTTATGCATATACACCAGTGCATTAATTTAAGATTTGATTAATGCTTACATGTTGTACCTTTGGCCGCCGATCTGATTGTGCCGAGGTTGTGATGTTATTCTGGGAGGTTTCCTAATTTTTTTTTAATAAAAGAATGATCTAAAAAGATATAGGTATTAACTTAATATTTGGACTTGGCCCATTAACCACCAACTGAATAAATTAAATTATTTAATATATACCCATCAATTAAATAACCGTTGTTATCGAATAGTTTAAAATTCTCAAACCAACTCCACCGACTGATCATAAATGACTCGGGACAACTATCGAAAGGGGTAAAATGGTAATTTTTATGATAATTTCCAAAAATAAGTTTCCGAGTCATTACAATGACAAACCGCTAATGTGAATTATGGCGGTTATACATAATAATATTATGCTACATACTCCCTTCCTTATACTACAACACTAGTACTTTATCATACCAAGTTCATAAAATATAAATACTAACCACAATAATATTTCGTTGAGACTTTTTCAGTAATATCTAAATACAATAATATATACATCAGTCACGATCTGAGTCTACACTCTGACTGAGACATGGTACCTACAACCACGAGTGATGCTAGGTTAATCCTTGGCTTAACATATCATCCATAACATATAAAACTAAGGCAGGAGCTTAAACATATTCTTGATATAAGATTGAATAGTGAAAGTCAATAGATACATGAGACTACATTACTAATGTTTGAATAAAGCTTCTATGTCACGCCCCGAGCCTACACCCTGGGCGGGACTGGCACTCGAGAACCATTGCTGGCCCCAAGCGAACCCTTGGCCTGGCTTAACTCTTAGCGGAAGACTTACTCATGAATAAAGATACTTTAAAAAGTAAACTGGAATCTCAATAAAACTTAGAATGTATAAAGAAACATTCACTAGCCAAAATGGCAACTCAAATCTCAAACATTAAAACAGAAATGGAAAGACTCAAGGACTAACATCAACTAACTGTCTATGAAGCCTCTCACAACTGATATGGACGTCGGGACAAGACCCCCGACATCCTAATGAACTAACTAATAAAGCAATAAAAAAGAGTCCTCCGGAAGCAAGGAGGCTCACAAACAACTCTGAAGCTTAACTGGATCAATGAAGTGCTGGATGCTGATCATGGTTACCTGTATCTGCATCATAATAAGATGTAGGCCAACTGGCATCAGTACATTGAATGTACGAGCATGCGAGCGGAATTCTAAAACAAGACATAAGCTTGACAGGAACTGAAAGAACATACCTGGGCTCTACTCAACTCAACTTAACTCATTTCAATATAAAGCAATACTGTAAATGCAATATAAAGAAAAGCTTTTAAAACATGAATAACAACTCTGTGTATTTAGAAATACAATAATAACTCTTTATGTATGCAAAGATACAATATAAACTCTGTTTGTATATGAAAATACAAATAACTCTGTGTATATAAGAATACAAATAATAACTGTGGGAGTTTCTCTAACCGACAACCATCACTTAAGAGCTATGTGATGATACAACGGTTTGCCTCACGCTGCCAGGGCCGTCCTATACCTTGCCAAGGGTATAGAACCTAACTACTACGTGGATCCACTAGTCTATGCTAAAAAGCACTAAGGAATCATCTAAAAAGTATGACCCTTTTCAACCCATGATGGCTACATAGTTTAAGGGGGCTGGGAGTTGTCTGAACTCTCCTCCATATCGATGCTCAATACTACTCCCAAAATATGCTAGCTCATATGTTTAAAAACATAACTCTGTTGTTTGAGATAATTACTCAAAACTAGCCCAAATGCTCTCTTGGAAATCAGTGTTTCCTCTCTTGCTTAATTATGAAAGCATTTACTCTTTACTGAAAACTAGCTCAAAGTCTCATTTGGAAATCTCAGTTTCCTTTCTTGTTTAAAATGTGAAAATATTTTACTCTTTGGGAATACATAGTCCCGATATACTCTTATGAAGAAATAAACTTCAATCTTTACTCTTTACTCAACTCAAAACTAATGTCTTAACACAAAGTTAAAACATTTGTAAAAGACTTTTGGAAGACTCTATGAACTTTTCTTGACTTGACTCTTAACTTTCCTTGAATTTGAATTTATGGATTCAAGGATTGTGATTTGTGATAGGAGAGATCTCATGATGCTTAGGAGTGTTTTTAGATAGTTAAACATGAGAAACGATCAAGAAATCACTGTCTGGAAGCAAGTCCGCGACGCGGAGATGCTTTTAATTATTTGGTCGCAAAATAAATTTTGACGCAGAACGGTCCGTGTCCGCTCCACGACGCGGGAGAGATTTATGTGAAATGAGGGCCAGGTCCGCGACGCGGACTGGATCTCCAGATTCGCTCGACTTTTTCCTTCTTCATTTTCTAACCCCAATTCGCCTAAATTCAATTTTTTTTCTCAATTCCTCTTTAGATTCAGATACTCAGAACATATACACTACAATTCAAATCAAAACAAATCTAACAATCGACATTAAACTCTCAAGAACGAAGGCAATTCAAGAACACAACTCAAGAACATCAAATTCTCAATATTTTTAGGACGAAAATTATTCTGAAATAAACATGTTTGGCGCGTGGGTGAACGAACCCAACGCTATGTGAAATCACATACCTTGTAGGATCGAATCCTTGGCGAAACCCGCAATCAATTCCTCAAGAAATCAACGAATCTAGACCTTTTCTTCTCCTTTCTCCTCTTGAGTTCTTTTCTCTAAAACCCTAGCGTTATTTTGCAATTGTGTAAACTGGACCAATTCAGTTTAGACCCTAATTAATTCACTAAAAACGAATTAAACCAATTGGGTATGGAAAAGACCAAATACCCTTTTAAAATCAGATTTTGACTTTCCTTATCTAGACAGTACAACTTCAAATGGGAATATCTCCCTCATACAAACTCAAAAATGAACAAACTCGGTGGCGTTGGAAAGATAATTCAAAGAAATTTCCTATGGTATCTTGTAGCACACATAACTCATCCTGATCTAGGAGTTATGGTCATTTGAAGTTGACCAAAAACTCATACTTAGCTTAACTTTGTCAAACTTTCCAAATTTGATTATTTCCAAAAACGGTTTCTTTATAATTCTAAGTCTTTCTAGTAGCGGGGTGTTACAATATCTCTCCCTTGGGAACATTCATCCTCGAATGAGATTATTCTTAGTAGGCTAAGGGTGTAACATCTAACATTCAACTCAAACACCCAACAAGCAAATCTAACACATTCAGTATATCAATTAATGAGTACTAAGAAGAGAATTAGTACCTTGATCTGGAATTTCTCTGGGCTCAAAGAGATGTGGATATCTCTTCTTCATATCGTCCTCAGCTTCTCAAGTAGCTTCCTTAACAAACTGATTTCTCGAAAGAAATTTGACTGATGCTACTTCCTTGGTTCTCAACTTGCGAACTTGGCGATCTAGATACTGAACAGGAATCTCCTCATATGATAAGCTATCCTTGATACACATATATTCAGTAGGTATGATAAGTGAAGGGTTGCCCATGCACTTTTCAACATGGAGATGTGAAATATCGGATGAACCGCTGCTAACTCTTGGGGTAGCTCCAACTCATAAGCTACATTGCCAATCCTCTTGGATATTCTGTAAGGACCAATATATCGGGGACTAAGTTTCCCCTTCTTACCAAATCTCATAACACCCTTAATGGGTGAAACTTTCAAGTAAACCCAATCATCTACTTCAAACTCCAAGTCTCTTCTCCTAACATCGGTGTAGGATTTCTGACAATTCTGCGTTGTTTTCAATCTCTCTTGAATAACTTTCACTTTCTCCATAGCTTGATGAACTAAGTCTGGTCCTATCAACCCAGCTTCACCAACCTCAAACCATCCGATTGGAGATCTGCACCTTCTCCCATAAAGAGCTTCATAAAGAGCCCTCTGAATGCTAGAATGGTAACTGTTGTTATAAGAAAACTCAATGAGAGGTAGGTGACCATCCCAATTACCCTTGAAATCAATCACACATCCCCTCAACATATCTTCTAGATTCTGAATAGTGTGCTCTTCTTGACCATCTGTCTGAGGATGAAAAACAGTACTTAAGTTCACATTTGAACCCAAGCCTTTCTGGAATGACTTCCAAAACTGTGCAGTAAATTGTGCACCTCTGTCTGAAATAATCAAAACTGGCACCCCATGAATTCTAACTACCTCTTGAATATACAACTTGGCATAGTCCTCTGTTGAATGAGTAGTCCTTACCGGCAAAAAGTAGGCTGATTTTGTCATTCTATCAACAATCACCCAAATAGAATCATGTTGCCTGCGAGACCATGGCAACCCAGTAATGAAATCCGTATTGATCATCTCCCACTTCCATTCCGGAAGTTCTATGTTCTAAGCCATACCACCTGGCCTTTGGTGCTCTACATTAACTTGTTGACAATTCGGGCATTTAGCAACGAACTCACCAATACCTTTCTTCATACTATTCCACCAATATACTTCTCTCAAGTCACGATACATCTTTGTGGAACCCGGATGAATAGAATATCTGGAGCTATGAGGTTTCTCCATGATCCTCTCTTGGAGTTCACCCACCCTTGGTACACACAATCTACCTTGATACCTCAATACACCATCTCCCCCTTGTTCAAAAGTTATTACTTTTTGCTTATGAACATTTGCCTTCAATTCAAGAAAAATATGATCTTGGTCTTGCTTCTCTTTCACTTCTGACAATAATGATGATTCAGCCCCATTCATCACCATTACTCCTCCTTCTGTGGAATCCATTAATCGAACTCTTAATCGTGCAAGTCTGTGTACATCTTTTGCTAACTCTCTCTTTTCATCCTCAACATGGGCAGCACAACCCATAGACAACCTGCTCAAGGCATCAGCAACAACATTAACCTTACCTGGGTGATAGAGGATACTCATATCATAATCCTTGAGTAACTCTAACCACCTCCTCTGTCTGAGATTAAGCTCCTTCTGACTAAACACATACTGAAGACTCTTATGATCGGTGAACACATCTACATGAACACCATAAAGATAGTGACGTCATATTTTCAAAGCAAATACTACGGCAGCCAACTCTAGATTATGGGTTGGGTAATTCTTCTCATGAACCTTCAACTGTCTGGAGGCATAAGCTATAACTTTTCCATTCTGCATTAACACACAACCCAAACCAACTCTGGACGCATCACAATATACAATAAAACCTTGCGTACCTTCTGGTAAGGTCGACACTAGGGCAGTAGTCAACCTATTTTTCAATTTTTGAAAGCTTTTCTCACAAGCTTCAGACCATTGAAACTTCACTGTTTTCTGAGTCAACTTGGTCAAAGGGGACGAAATAGATGAGAACCCCTCTACGAACCTTCTATAATATCCAGCCAATCCCAAGAAACTCCTAATATCAGTTGGAGATGTGGGTCTAGGCCAGTTCTGCACTGCTTCTATTTTCTGAGTGTCAACTTTAATTCCATCACCAGAAACAATGTGGCCTAAGAATGCCACAGACTCAAGCCAAAACTCACACTTAAAGAACTTGGCATACAACTCTCTATCCTTTAGAGTTTGGAGAACTATTCTGATATGGCTAGTATGGTCTTCCTCATTCCTCGAATAGAGTAGTATGTCATCAATGAATATGATAACAAACATATCTAAATAAGGCTTGAATATTCTATTCATAAGGTCCATGAACGCTGTAGGTGCATTAGTTAAACCGAACGACATGACTAGAAACTCATAATGACCATAACGGGTCCTGAATGCTGTCTTTGGAATATCACATTCCCTTACTCTTAACTGATGATATCACGATCTGAGGTCTATCTTAGAGAAACAAGTGGCACCCTGAAGTTGATCGAATAGATCATCAATTATTGGAAGAGGATACTTATTCTTGATGGTAACCTTGTTCAACTGACGGTAATCTATACACATCCTAAGAGAACCATCCTTCTTTCTCACAAATAAGACCGGAGCGCCCCAAGATGAGACACTTGGTCGAATAAAACCTTTTTCTAGGAGATCTTTCAACTGCTCCTTTAACTCTTTTAACTCTGCTGGTGCCATTCTATATGGCGGAATAGATATAGGACGAGTATCAGGAAGAATATCTATACCGAAGTCTATTTCTCTCTCAGGAGGGACTCCGGGAAGATCATCTGGAAAGACTTCTGGAAACTATCTTACTACTGAAACTGACTGAATATGAGGTATCTCAACACTAGAGTCATTAACTCGGACTAAGTGATAGACACACCCCTTGGAAACTAACGTTCTCACCTTAAGGTATGAAATAAAATGACCCTTAGGCACTGCTGAACTATTCTTCCACTCTATAATTGGCTCATTAGGAAACTAAAACTTGACAACTCGAGTTCTACAATCAACTGAGGCATAACAGGCATGAATCCAGTCCATACCAAGAATAACATCAAAATCTACCACGTCTAACTCAACTAAATCAGCCATGGTGATCTTGTGATTGACGGAAACGGTACAAACTCTGCTAGAATAGACTCACCAATAGGTGTAGAAACACTGAAGGGCTCAATAAGTTTCTCAGGAAGAACATCAAAATTCATCGCAACATAAGGAGTTACTAAAGATAAACTCACTCCTGGATCTATTAAAGCATAAACATCAAAGTTAAAGACTTGGATCATACTAGTGACAACATCTGGAGAATCCTCTTGCTCTTGGCGACTAGTGATAGCATAAAGGTGGTTTGCTCCTCCGCCAGTCCCTGAAGTAGCTCCTCTAGGTGCAACTCTGTCTGGTGGAGCAACTGAAGAAGACTGCGCTCTATTGCCCCCATTAACACTACCCTGCTTGTTCTTAGGACACTCTCGCATAAAATGACAGTTCTGGTCACACTTGAAGCAACCAGTGGAGCCATTACGACACATCCCTGAGTGGCTCCTACCACACTTGGCATATGTAGGAGGCTTACTATCCCCTTGTGTCATACTACCTTGAGAATGGGCAGGTCTAGCTCTGAAACCCTGTGAATTCTGACTATTGTACTCACCTTTGTTCTTTGGTGCAGGTGCACTAGCAGATGATGGAGCAGGTCCCTTTTGTTTCTGTTGGAAAGATGATCGGTTGGCATTACTCTTCTGCTGCCCGGACTCATTCCCTGTCTTAGCTCTCTTATTTCCAAACTCCTCTCTGTCTTTCAGCTTCTCTTCCTCAACCTGTTGCACATGGATCATCAGCCTTGCTATGTCCATATTTCCAATCAGCATAGCTGCCCTGCCTTCCCTACTAGACAGGCGAGACAACCCAGCAACAAACAAACTCATCCTGCTTCTCATGTCAGCAACCATCTCCGTAGCATAGCGTGAAAGTTGGGTGAACTTCAGACTATACTCAAGAACGCTCAAAGAATCTTGCTTAAGTGTGTGGAACTCTCGTACCTTTGCCTCTCTCAGTTCTCGGGGAAAGAAACGCCCCAAGAAGGCCTCCTCAAAACAAGACCAACTCACAAGTGGTGTACCCTCGGCTCGATTCTTCTTCCATTGATCAAACCAGATTCTAGGGACACCCTTCATTTGGTATGCAGCTTGTTCCACCCTCTCAGTATCAGCAACATGCATAATTTCAAAAACCTTCTGAAGTTCTTCAACAAAGTTTTCTAGATCCTCTGTGAAATTGAACCAGTGAAGCTTGGAGGATTCATCCTTAAGAACTCACGGATCCTTGAAATATCAGCCCCTTCCTGTCGATTCACTCTCTGTCCAACTTGATTGGTCACAACTTGACTTAGCATCCGGATAGCTTCATGGAATTCAATATTGGTGACCTCTTCTTGGGGTTGCACTTCTGGTGCATTAGGTACCCCTTGTTCCTGTGGTTCAACATTCCTTCTAGCGGGATGACCTCTGACAACTCTTCGTGGAGGCATGGTCTGAAAGACGCGCAAGCACGAGTTAGAAGAAACTTTTTAGAGATAAACTCTATCGAACAAAATGAGTATGAATAAAGTAAGATAGTTCCTAAATGTTGCAGCCTCCTAATTATATATGTGGCGCGCTTCACACCGATAACTAGGACTCTACATACATGGATTCATAGACTCCCTAGGACTCTTAAACTCTGTGCTCTAATACCAAGTTTGTCGCGCCCCGAGCCTACACCTTGGGCCGGATTGGCACTTGAGAACCATTACTGTCCCCAAGCGAACCTTTGGCCTGGCTTAACTCTTAGCGGAAGATTTACTCATGAATCAAGATACTTTAAAAAGTAAACTGGAATCTCAATAAAACATAGAATGTATAAAGAAACATTCACTAGCCAAAATGGCAACTTAAGTCTCAAACATTAAAACAAAAATGGAAAGACTCAAGGGCTAACATCAACTAACTGTCTATGAAGCCTCTAACAACTGAGATGGACGTCGGGACAAGACCCACGACATCCTAATGAACTAACTAATAAAGCAGTAAAAAGGGGTCCTCCGGAAGCAAGGAGGCTCACCAACAACTCTGAAGCTCAACGAAGCACTGGATACTGATCCTGGTTACCTGTATCTAAATCATAATAAGATGCAGGCCAACTGGCATCAATACATTGAATGTACGAGCATACGAGAGGAATTCTAAAAATAGACATAATCTTGACTGGAACTGAAAGAACATACATGGGCTCAACTCAACTCAACTTAACTCATTTCAATATAAAGCAATGATGTAAATGCAATATAAAGAAAATCTTTTAAAACATGGATAACAACTCTATGTATTTAGAAATACAATAATAACTTTGTATGTATGCAAAGATACAATATAAACTCTATTTGTATATGAAAATACAAATAACTCTGTTTATATAAGAATACAAATAATAACTGTGGGAGTTTCTCTAACCGACAACCATCACTTAAGAGCTATGTGATGATACAACGGTTTGCCTCACGCTGCCAGGGCCGTCCTATACCTTGCCAAGGGTATAGAACCTAACTACTACGTGGATCCACTAGTCTATGCTAAAAAGCACTAAGGAATCATCTAAAAAGTATGACCCTTTTCAACCCATGATGGCTACATAGTTTAAGGGGGCTGAGAGTTGTCTAAACTCTCTCCCATATTGGTGCTCAATACTACTCCCAAAATATACTAGCTCATATGTTTAAAAACATAACTCTGTAGTTTGAGATAATTACTCAAAACTAACCCAAAGGCTCTCTTGGAAATCAGTGTTTCCTCTCTTGCTTAATTATGAAAGCATTTACTCTTTACAGAAAACTAGCTCAAAGGCTCTTTTGGAAATCTCAGTTTCCTTTCTTGTTTAAAATGTGAAAACATTTTACTCTTTTGGAATACATAGTCCCAATATACTCTTTTGAAGAAATAAACTTCAATCTTTACTCTTTACTCAACTCAAAACTCAGGTCTTAACACAAAGTTAAAATATTTGTAAAAGACTTTTGGAAGACTCTATGAACTTCTCTTGACTTGACTCTTAACTTTTCTTGAATTTGAATTTATGGATTCAAGGATTGTGATTTGTGATAGGATAGATCTCATGATGCTTATGAGTGTTTTTAGATAGTTAAACATGATAAACGATCAAGAAATCACTGTCTGGAGGCAAGTTCGCGATGCGGAGATGCATTTAATTATTTGGTTGCGAAGTAAATTTTGAGGCAAAACGGTCCGTGACCGCTCCACAACGCGGGAGAGATTTATGTGAAATGGGGGCCAGGTCCGCGACGCAGAATGGGTCTCCAGATTCGCCCGATTTTTTCCTTCTTCATTTTCTAACCCCCAATTCACCTAAATTCAATTTTTTTTCTCAATTCCTCTTTAGATTCAGATACCCAGAACATATACACTAGAATCCAACTCAAAATAACTCTAACAATCGACATTAAACTGTCAAGAACTCCTCAATATCATCCCAAATTCAAGAACGAAGGCAATTCAAGAACACAACTCAAGAACATCAAATTCTCAATCTTTTTAGGACGAAAATCATACTGAAATAAACATTTTTGGTGCGTGGATAAGCGAACCCAACGCTATGTGAACTCACATACCTCGTAAGATCGAATCCTTGGCGAAACCCTCAATCAATTCCTCAAGAAATCGATAAATCTAGACCTTTTCTTCTCCTTTCTCCTCTTGAGTTCTTTTCTCTAAAACCCTAGAGTGATTTTGCAATTGTGTAATCTGGACCAATTCAGTTTAGACCCTAATTAATTCACTAAAAACGAATTAAACCAATTGGGTATGGAAAAGACCAAAATACCCTTTTAAAATCCGGTTGACTTTCCTTATCTAGACAACCCAACTTCAAATGGGCATATCTTCCTCATACGAACTCGAAAATGAGAAAACTCGGTAGTGTTGGAAAGATAATTCAAATACCTTTCCTACGGTATCTTGTATCACACCTAACTCATCCTGAGCTAAGAGTTATAGTCATTTGAAGTTGACCCAAAACTCATACTTAGCTTAACTTTGTCAAACTTTTCAAATTTGATTATTTCCAAAAATGGTTTCTTTCTAATTCTAAGTCTTTCTAGTAGCGGGGTGTTACATTCTACCACTTAGAATGAAAATATAAGTCTTTCGAACATGACCCACAACTACCTCAAAACCGAAGATAACATAACAGAAGTTTAGAAATCTAAATCCATGGAGTCCCCAAATTATGAGGAGAGCTCATCAAATGCTAATGTAAAATGTTGCAACCTCACTAGCCATGAATTTGAATACGGGCGCCAAAATCTACATCATAAAAGGATGCAAAGCAAGGAAAAGTATGTGTCAATACGTGGAATGTACTAAGTATATAAGGAATACTAACATAATCATATTATAAGGCATATGTAGGAACATTGAAATAATGTTTCCGAAATTTATAAATATAAGAAAAGAACTATAGAGAAAATAGTTGGAGTTCATGCATAAGTATCATTTAAACCTTCGTTCAAAAATATATGAGGATGAGTCTAATCTAGTAGCCTTACATGACCATATACATAACACAACATACTTAAAATGAATCATATAGACTTAAAACATATCATAAAAATGCATAATTGGGTTATTTCTTATAACCGACATACGTCATTTGAGCTCATGACACCCAACTTATAATTACAGTTGGATGGGATGCCCTGTACGTTGCTAGAGTATAGAACCATATCTTATCATATGTGGAACATTAATCTGAGCCTCTCGGGGTCACAAGGTCCATCGATAAAGCGGTGAAACATAATCCTATGTTGGTACATAGTTATGGGACTTGGATTTTCTAAACCCGCATTCTATCGGTACTAATAGTTCTCCCAAAATAACATATATTCAAATAATGCTTATAGGTATGAAAATCATTTATCATCTTGAATCATATATGAGGCTAAGCTCAAAAGCCATATCTTAAAATAACATGTATTTATTAGATTATAATTCATAACATGCTTGTTTTCATGCTTAAAAGTAATAAGGGTTTGAATGACCATACAAATCATGCTAAATCAATACCATAAGGTTTCAAAATCAAAGTGAAGCAATGAAAACCTAGCTTATTGAAGAAAGATCATAATTTTAGAAAAACTCTAGCTTTACTTCTAACAATCTTGTGAAATTCTCGAGAATCAAAATACTTTAGGCTTGAGAGTGAATATATACTCTCGTTGAAGCCTTACATACCTGAGAGAATGAAGCTCGAAATAAGAACTTGTTTGGAGACCTTTAAACCCTAGCTTTTGTCTTTCTTGCAGTTTCTTTGCGTTGAAGAGTTGAGACCGTAGAAAATAAAAGAAAATTGAGTATTCGATGGAATATATTCTCCTAATATAAGTTAAAACGTCGAGGCTTAGGCTTAGGAAGAATGGGAAAAGACAAAAGAAACTCTAATTAATAAAGCTATTGAAAACCTTCCACGAGGTCATCTATGGTCTGTGGTTTGATCTACAGTCCATATATCCCATATGTGAAAGTGAGACTAAAATTTTAAGTCTCAAAATTTCATTCTACAGGCACAAATTACAGCCTGTAGATAGCTCTATGACCATAATTAGGTTCGTGAAAATCAGACCAAAAAAATGACTTGCAGAAGTTTGTTTCATGAGTTGACAGTATAAGTCGTACTTCAATTTACGATCCATAATGAGGTTCATAGTTACTGACTCTAAAAACTTTGTTCTGGTAGTCTATAATGACCCGGTATATTATTTTCAGAAAGTTGCATAAATTTATCATTTTTTGCTTCTCGATATCGACCCCAAGTCTTTTATGATTGAGTTTTAAAAATGGTTTCGAACTTTGAGTTTAAAGTTGAGAATTTAGTAAGATTTGAGTTTAAAAGGCTGATATTGTTAAAAAGAGTCTTTTAGTGCCTTTTGGAGTTTTGAGTGTAGAAATTAAATTTCATCAACTCCATCAGTCCCAGAATGTAGAATATGATTTGTCAGAGTTGCCAGTTTCAAATTTGGAGTCTTCTTGAGGATTTGAGGTCCTAAGTTGGAATTGTCAAGAACTTAGCCTTTGGGTTGACTTTGATCAACATTCGGAGTTCGGATGTATGGATCAGAATTATGAGATTTTCTTTGGATTTGGGGGGCGGGGGGGATAATTTTAGGCCTAGGTGAGGTTTTGGTTGATTTTTGAGAAGTCTCGATCTTATTTTAGCCTTTTTAGGCATTATGTTATTTTTTTATAATTTTTACGGATGTCAGGTCAAGGAGACCTCAAATTCGTGTTTTGACGGTTTCATTGAGTCCGACACATCAAGTATAATCGATTTACGTATGTGGTTTGTGTGTACGAGGTTTCGACTGAATTCTGAGGGCTCATTTCGATGTTTTGAGACTTGAATGATTTTTCTGAGGTCTGATATATATTACCCTCGCGATAGGGGGTTCACTTTCGCGAAGGTCGCGATCGTGAGACCCTAATCATGAAACCAAAGGGAATGAAAATCCAAAACTTTGCGATCGCGAAGGGCTTGTTTGTGATCGCGAAGGGCCTGTTCGTGATCGCGATCACGATCGCGAACTTCACGAAAGAGAAGGCCAAGCTTTTAGCGAAGTTCGCTTTTGCAAACAAGTGTTTGCTTAAGAGACTTCAGAAAGGGTTTTTGCCTGCAAATTTTGGGGTTTAAGCCCCATTTTTCATTTTTGAGCTTGGGAAATCCTTGAAAGCAATTTTTGAAAGGATTTCTTGTGCTAAATCATTTGGATAAGCTTTTGTGATCCTAGAACTTTATTTCTCTTTGATTATTTATGGATTTTAACATCAACAACTTTGATTGGCAAATGACAAGGTTTTCAAGATCTCAAGTTCTAAACTATAATGGAGATTGTGAACTGATTTTAAGTCCTTTTTTGAAATGGTTTTCACCAATGAGTTTCAAATGCCGTGTGTAATGATTTCAAGTAAGAAATCATGAATTCAAACTTAATTTTTTGAATTGAGTTTTGTTGATTGACCCATTTTTTTCAAAGTATATGAGTTGGGTATCATTATTTCCAGAAAGTTATTGTGAATACTTGATTGATATAGATTGTGTGGCTTTGGACATTGGTCAGAAGGGGAAGAATCGAGTGTTGCGTGACTAGTTGATTGAATTAAGGCATATGATATCCTAAACCTTGTATTTGTCACGACCCGAGCCTACACCCTGGACGTGGCCGGCACTTGAGAACCATTGTTGGTCCTCAAGAGAACCCTCATCCGGGCTGACTACAAGCGGAAGACTAACTCAAATATACAAAAGCTTAAAAACTGAATAGAAATAATATATTCAACTCGCCATAAAATAGGCAACTTAAATCTTTATAACATTTAACAAAATAGATAAATAGACTTCAGAAACTCTATTGTCTATCTATGAAACCTCTAAATGACAAAGATGGAAGTCGGGACAAGACCCACGACACCCTAACAACTGATATAACTGAAATAAAAGTGGAACCCTCCGTAAGCAAGGAGGCTCACCATAGCTAACTCGAACTCCATGTCGTATCAATGAAGCTCCTGTAGATGACCCTGAATACCTATATCTGCATCAAGAAACGATGCAGGCCAAATGGCTCAGTACGTGGAATGTACGAGCATGTAAGTGGAATTCTAAAGCATAAACATAAGCTTGAACTTGATAAAAAAGAAACATACTTACCTCCTCTCAACTCACTCAACTAAACTCAACTCAAGAATAAGAAACATAGTTCAACTCAATGATAAGATATTCAACTCAGTGAAAT